>JAOWBB010001113.1:0-45453 GCA_028565995.1 Ricinus marginatus | reverse complement strand
AGATGATGAACCTGAGTACTACACGTCACCTGATGGAAGAAAAGTTATTGGAAAGAAACCAGGAACTCGTCCAGAAGATGAACCAGAGTACTACACGACACCTGATGGACGAAAAGTTACTGGAAAGAAACCGGGAACTAGTCCTGGAGATGATGAACCTCAGTACTACACTACTCCTGATGGAAGAAAAGTTACTGGAAAGAAACCGGGAACTCGTCCAGAAGGTGACGAACCTGAATACTACATGTCACCTGATGGAAGAAAAGTTATTGGAAAGAAACCGGGAACTCGTCCTGGAGATGATGAACCTGAGTACTATACTACTCCTGATGGAAGAAAGGTTCATGGTATGAAACTAAGAGAAACTAGAAAAAAATCTGCTGACGATACAGGAAAATTTTCTTCAACCCAAGATAGTAAGAGAGTTCCCGAAAAGAAACCTGACGTGGGTCATCGTCGACCATTCTTGGAATGTGTTACCCCTGATGGCAGAAATTCGGGAAAGAAACCTATTACGAAGCCAGAAGTCAGTGAACCCAGATATTCTGCAAAATTACTAAGTAGACCAAGCGGATATCGTTCTGGGGACAGAATTTCTGAATCAGACAAACCTGCCGCAAGACGGGCTCCTGTTCCTGAATATGTCACCCCCGACGGAAGATCTGTAACAAGTAAAAAACCTGTCGTAAACGACAAGAAGCCTTCTTCTCGAATATCTGGGACTCCCAAAACCTTATCTGATTTTCCTTCTTCAAGAACTGGCACAGTTTCTGTTACCAAGAAACCGTTACCCAGTCGTATGGCTCCAACGAAAACTACTTCGTTCAGGCGACAAAGTGATGAAGTAAAATCACCTCTCGTCCGAACAAAATTGACGACTCGAGATGAACCATCAAGTAAGCAACCTAATACTCCATCGAGAGCGTTTATGACTAGCAAAAAGTCAACAGTTTCGACCAAAGTTACTGAATCTATTTATACAAAGAGAAGAAATGAGATGGATCATCAGGTTATATCTACAGAAATTGAATTCGATGATGAGTCACCAAATGAATTTCCCATCCATACTGATGATGAATATTTCCCAAAAGAAAAATCTCCAAAAGGAACAAAAACAAACAGAACGACTTCTAGTCTCTCTTTAAAGACGAAATCGGTGCCGTCGAAAAAACCTCTCGCTCAACAAAAATCTGAACCTAAATTGAGACCAATTCCTAGTTCTTTAACCAAACCAAAGACCCCATCATCACCATTACATAAGAGAGTGTCCGAACCTGTAAATGCGAGAATGAAACCAGTTGGTGCAACGAAAGTTCTAGAAAAATCGTATCAGCAGCCTCAAGAGAAAGACAAGAAGAAAATGAAACAGCCAAAATCAGAGTCATCCGAGCCTGAGGATGAAACTGGATTGGGTCGGGAGACGAGCTACTCCGATGAGGAAATGCGATATTCGGTGACCAGGGAGCAGAAAATTAAGGTTTTGTATAAACATTTTTCTGTAAAAATGACTTCTGTAACGCAAGGAACTATAATTGTAAAATACAAATAATTTTTGATTTTAGGTCAGCCAAACGCAAATTCGAGTCGACGAAAGATGCCAAGAATTCGACAGTTATATCGAGCATCCGAAATCATCTCGAGAATCCTCGAGATCCCCAGATGGACGTTTCATGAAATTCATCTCCGTAAACGAAAATGAAGTTGAAGAACTGAGACCGAGATACGCCGACAATGTGACCGAACCAGAAGAAGAAACCGATGAAGAAGATAAAATAATCAGGAGGAAAAATAAACATGAGATTATCTCAGAAGAAGAGGACAAACCGCAATATAGGAAATCCAAGACACCGGACACCGACGTGGTAGAAGTAAAGGATGAAGCTACCATAAGTGTAGCCGAAAGGGTCAACAGATTCATGGAATCCGCGCGTATAGTTGGGTCGAGCCCACTGCCATCCAGACCGGAAGACATCACCTTGAAAGGCCTTGACGACACTATTAACGCTTACATAGAAAACAATGAAGCCGAAGAAGAAATCGAAAACGTCAATGCCGTAAGAAAAGCCAAAACCATGTTTGAGAACATAGCCTACAATCAAGTTAACATGACGGCGAGAAGAGAACTCCAGAGACAAGAAGATATTTTAAGTCGACCTTCTGTGTTCGACACTAAGAAGGAGGTTCGACCGGAAACGGAAAACGAAGTGATCCGATCGCCGAAAACTACCCCTGATGAAACGCCAAATCGTAAAACGCTGGAACCGGAGGCACTGAGAAGGGAAAACCTCATGAAGTTAAATATTCGCTGCACAGACGACATTTTCAGTCGCGAAATCTTCGAAAAAAATGAAGAGATGGATGTTTTACCTAAGAGGAAAACACCTTCTCCGGAGCGTTCAGTTGGTAAGTTCGATACTTATCCCATGAGGAAATCTCCTGTGAAAGACGGTTTCGACGAAGCATCGCCGAAGAAAAAGTCTCCTGAGAAAGTCATTTCACTGGGAAAGAGCAAGCGTACGGAGGAACAGCAGCCATCGAATACTGTACCTAAACATACTGGAACAAAACCAGTGACGAGCCGATATCCGTTTTCAAAACCTAACATCGAAGACGCAAAGCCAACCCCTCAAAGACCACTAAAGAGCACCAGCGTGACCAGCAGATATCCATTTTCTGACAAGCCCAAAGAAAAGAGTCCCGAAGTTAACGGACATGTATCCCCATACGGCCACACTAACAGACACTCAAAAATTCCGGAAGAATCAGATCTTAAAACACCATCCCTTTTGAAGGGACCCTCACAAAAAGACAAACCAAAAAACAAAAAACCGTACGAGGATGACGGATCCCCGAGACGACCCTCCTGTGAAACACATTGGGATTCAAAACAACCAAGTGAACCAAAAGACGGAAGCAGAAGAACCTACCCCGAAGATTCCGGTTATGGTCTCGGAAAAGAAAGATCTCCCAACTTAAGATCGCAGTCTCCAAGAAAAAGTTTCGTCGATAGATCTTCCATTTCTCCCGAAAGAGCACATCCAGCTATTAACAGAAGAACTTCGCCAGATTCCAGAGATTATCCGAATGATAGGTCACAACCGGTTGCTTACCCTAAAGATAAAGATCGTTCATCCAGCAGAAGAACCTCTCCCATTATGAGAGATATTTCGCCTGCAAAGCACCGCGAAAGATCCCCCAGCCAACCTTCTGTCGATTACGAGAGATGGTCAACCTCCAGGAGGCCAGAAAGACGAGACCACTTAGATGAAAGACCCGTGCGAAGAAGCTCACCAAACAATACATCACCCACTTCCAGATCTTCAGGTACTAAGGTTTATCCCGTTCATGAGTCAAGAACCTCCCCCAGCGAAAGACAAAGACGATCTCCTTCGCCCGAAAAGGATTATCGAGATGCAGAACACAGAAAGGATTACTTCGAAGACGAATCGCCGAGAACAAGGCAAAAATATCATCCGGACGATGCATCTTTCACAACCGGATACAAATTGCCGTCGACGGTCAAACCCACGAGAAGTTCTCCGGAGAGGCGGGACCGCACCGGCGAAAGAGAAACGTCGCCTAGGAAGTCGCAGCCAAGAGAGGTGTCGTCGGACACAAACCGCGTTCGGCCGGTAAGCGAAAGGCCGTTTGGCGACCAGCCCATCGGGAAAGATGAGCCCCGCGAAACGTCTCCGAAAAGCGGAACTGAAGAGACGAAAGTTTCAAAGTTCGGCGTGTCCCTAAGGAAGACCACCAGTGGCAGCAGCCTCGTGAAGAAGCTCTTCGCAGACGTCGGAAGGAAGGAATCCGAACTGGACAGGATCTTTGACCTGGAAGTTCTTGAGAATTTGGTAAGACGTTACCGTTCAATTAAATACGCCGACGTCGCATAAGCTAAACGCTCGCAGTTGTTTTTTTGCACAATTTCGGACGTTTTAAAGCGAAAACGCCTTAGAAACAGCTGATTAGGCAATCTTTTTTCACTTGAGTTTAGAATAACGCTAAACATTTAAACGCAGGCTATTGTTAGGAAAATTTCAATTTAGCATCAACCATTTTCTCATTATTTATTAATATTTAATACATATTTAAATATAACAGTTTCTCGTACAACAAAAATTCAGGAGTTTTAGAGCTTCCTCAAAAAACTTTATATATAGTCCTCACGCGAAAATTTTATTTTGATATGTATTAATTTTAAATATTTAAGAATTTATTGAGAAGAAATAACAAAAAAAAAATTTTGTACGAACTTAATTGAAATCATGCCTACTTCAAGGATGCTAAGATTTGACTGTTTTACTGCAGTGCAAATTTGAAATTATGTTCGAAGTGTAATTTCAGAGTTAAATTCGTATCTCAAACACAATAAATATTCGTTTTCAGCTAGAGAACTCGAAGGGCTATGATGAAAGACGTTTGATTCGTACTCAGATACGAACGGTTAAGAAATTGATCGAGAACAATGAATTGCCGGAACAGTTGACAAGGAAAAAGTCACTGATGGATTCCTTCACAACGAGGGATGCTGAGTCCCCATATCATAGATACGAGAAGGATGAGCCGTCATGTAGATCACCGAAGTCGCCTTATCCTAGGTACGGCAAAGACGAGGAGAAAGAACGTGCCAACAGATCATCGAAATCACCAGAAAAGAAAATTTGGGATAAAAAGTCGCATGAAAAGCCGCAATTGAAGTAAGTGAAACAAACATCTTTGACCGTGTCTCATACATGGATTGCCCTTGTGATTTGTATCCATTAGATGCGATAATTCATTTTTGCAGACAAAAATACAACTTTTACTTTTATCACGATACTTAAAAGCACACATTATTTTTGCATCTGCGTATTATCTAACCTTCATTGAACCATTTTTTCCAATATCAGAAGATATCGGTTAATGGATTGTCTTATTGCCTATTATATTTAAAACTTACTACAATAGAAAATATTTATTGCCCCAAATATTCGTCTTAAATCATGCTTTTATCTCAAAATTAAAGATTTCAAAGCTTTTATCTATGTTGTAGTAAATATGAACCGGCAGACGTTAAAAGACGACCTACAGATAAACATTCCGCAGCAGACGTTGATTTGAAGAGGCGTTCGATTGAAAGAACTGCGGAAAACTACACGGCTTTCATGGACGTTAGAACAGACACCAGAAAAACCACATTGACGTTGTCTTCTAAGACGGACATTTTCGAAAAGACACCGGAAATCAAGTCACCACAAATTGGTGAGTTTTTTAAAACAAAGCAAATCGGCATGGAAGCCACTTACACCAATTCTCAAATTCATCTCTGAATTTGTAAGCTTGAATTTATTATTTTGGAATTACATTTACAAATTGAGAGCAACTATTTTTCCTTAAGTTCAATCAATGTTTTATTAGGCAGTCTTTAAACATTTAGGTTATGATGTAGTCACATTTCTTAAAAATGAATCGAAGGAGGAGTTAATTTAAGCATTATTTTGCTTTTTAAAGATATAAAAATATTTGCGAATTCATCTTATTAAGAGAAGTTGTGAGACTTGTCCAGTTCAAATGTAAGTGCCATGTTTTTGATCAGGCATTAAATAAATCATATTGATTTAAAATGTTGCATGGCTAAATAAAACAAGGCTGCCCATCAACTTTTATTTATCACCTTCAAGAACATTGAACCATTGAGGAATGTCATAGTGAACAGTGGCGAAACTAATAACACTTAACACGTTCCATCATACACTGTATAAAATATATTGCGAATAAATAGCTTAAATTGATAAGAGATCTTGTTACTTTTGAAAAACAGTCGAGTGCGAGAACTTGCAGCCACACAAAAGTACGCTGCAGATTAAGACATTCTAAAATTACGTGAACTAAAACGGAGATTTTTCGAAAAGATGCAAAAATGAGGCAAAATTCTATCACCACTACTCGGGTATATTTAAAATAAATATTCCAATAGCTTTTTTTTTTTTTTAATCTTTAACCTGCTTAGTCATTTTTAAAAATTATTTCGTTTTGAATTTTTCCAAACTAAATGTTTCGCTTTGTCGGAACGTGTAAGCAATTTTTCAGACAGTGAATTTTCTTTTTCCAAAGTTGGCGCGAAAGCGTGAAGTTATTCTACAAAGCAGGGCGAAATATTTTTTATGGCTCTGTGAATTTTTCACATTGGTGTCCTTCCATGCCGGACGATGAGCGAAAAAATCTCCGTTTTAATGCACTTTCAGCTGCGGACATAATCTTCTTAAAAAAAAACATTTTTTCCCTTCCACTCGCTCAACCCAAGCCTAACTAACTACAATCATTTCCACAGTCTAGAGTTTGAACCTGCGCGGTTAATGTCGGCGGTACCTGGTCAAGTTGAAGGTCTTACGTTAGTGAATTATGTCCACCGTTTCTTTTTCCCTTTAATGTTCTTTTTTTTTCCATTGTGAGTACACCCGGGACTTCAGCTGGTCATTTCGTCATGGGACGCTTAAATACGAGTAAGTCAATATATAATTGATGGTATTGTCTAAGAGATAACAGGCAAGAAATATGGAATTTTACATAATAATACTCCATGCACACGGTAACACGAGCATGTTAAAATTGCTGTGGAATATTTTCGCGACTATACTGGAATGGAACAGATCCATATCAGTCTACCTAATTCAATAATTCACAATCCCATCGATGTGAATGATTCATTCACAGCATTAACCAGCTAATTCCAAACATTACCTTTGGTGAATATAAATCACATTTTTTTCACCCAAGTCAAATCAGCTACATGTTGAATTACATATTTCATTATCATTTGCTACCGGTTCCATTAATTGCTGCTAGGGATATCTCCTAAAAGGTCGGTCGTATATATCTTAGCAACAACGGCGACAATCGAATCGAAGAATTTAAGCGGGCAATCTTTGAACAGAAACGTTCAAGAACGAACAGCAAACGGTATTTTAAGTCCAGAATTATTTTTGCAGCTTCCTACTTCTGAACGCGGAGACACTGCCAGTCAAAGATGGCAAAGACAAGCACAGGTCCCGAGATGAAGACTATGTAACGTATTCAGCGTAATCACTCTATGCCATTTCCCGGCCATAAACGTGCTACATTTTCGCTCCAGCTGCGGAATCGAAGGAAAATTCAGTTAGGCCCCGTGAAGAAAAAACTCTGGAACCAATTACGAACTGTGATCTTGACATTTCATAGTTCTTTTATTCCATTTTCGTTATTGTCAGTTCTAATCTCAGAAATGAATTCCATAAGCCAGAATGGTTTCCGCAGTTTCCCGGGAACTGGAACGCTAAGCGTTGACATTTGTTTTGAAACAGTGACGTCAAGAGGTTTTGAACTCGATGCTACCTCGAAGCCTATCACGAGAAGAAAGCGATGGATTATGCCTGATTCAATGCAGCCTTCCTTGTGCGTTGAAACACGCCGATGAAAACGATTCCAGAGCGGATTTGTCCTATACCCAGACCCACAAATGAAATTCCACACCCCATAATTAAAGTGTCTTATATTCGTCAAAGAACTTTGCTGCCTGCATTTGATAATGAGATCGGAAAATCTGAAATTTACGTCGACGATGGTTGATATGCATGTTTTTTTTTTCTTTAAATAAGAATTCGTATTAGTCACAACGACTAATCCACATTCTTTGTCAAAACACTGCATTACATTGTAAAAATATAAATTTAATGTTTGTTATGTGTATGTACAACAATCGGTTTTTCCGGCCAATTTGTAATTGAAAAGTATTAAAGTGATTTGAAATTTCTGCGTGAAATAGCAACTTGAGCATAAAAAATCATTTCAAACGTGATCGTGTTTTATATAAATCTCATTGTATTAAACCCTACATACGCCTCTGATGATTGTATTTCTCCCATCTTCATTCCGTAATTAAATTTCACGTGATACGTCCTATGACTTTATAGTGCAACGTAAGAGGAACAAAGAAAGATTTTTTTTTAGATTGAGATAGTGTAACAGCTTCATTTTGTGGTCAGACTGACTGTTGAGAAAATCATATCAGAAACATAATATCTTTCCTCAGATGAAAACTGTGAAGCCATCAATGATGACTCGCCTTCTTACCCGTTCTTACGTGAGAAACTTATGTCAGTGTTAAAATACCCTTGCAAGTTTATAAAATTTAGCCGTTGTTGTGAAGATGTGTAGTCTCATGATTATTATTAAATACCGTCACAAACTCACAGTTTGAAAGATTACATAGTGGAGAAAGTACATTTATAGTGATTAATCGGTTATCGTGATGCCGGTCTGGTCCGACTTTAATTCTTAATCCAAAAATAATTTTCTCCCGGTAGACATGAAATTTTTTTCTAAAAATTCATTTTCCTCACGATATGCTTCTATTAGATAAGTAAAATTTACTCGCTATTTCGTCCTAAATTCTCCCGCATAAAAAAATTACAAATATGGAAAATGTTCTCATAGAGGGTTGACTTGTGTGGAAAATATCGAAGCTGAAAGACCTGGTAGTGAAGCAGCAACTAAGGTACGCTACCTTCGCAGGTAGCAATCGATAGAGAATAAAGAACGTTTCTCGCAAGTAGGTCATTGGCACTGAAAGGCAAACATTTACTGGCAAAGGTAATAAAGTCGATGGACATCCTTTGAAATACGTGGCGCGGAACCGTTCTCGCAGCAGAAAAAAAATTTCCTCCTTTAATTGGAATACCGGGTTTCAGAATAAATGCTTCATGAGACGCATCCTCTGCCTGAGCTGCCGAAATAATGCATTTTTTCGCACAGTGATAGACAAGGGATATGCGTTGTTCAGTTTCCCGATGAACCCACTTTAAAACCGCATAGGAAAAGTTTTATAAATTAAGAAGAAAAATATTTGTCATTTAAACGAGAGTTATCTCGAGCGAAGCTGGGGAGCGGAGATAACTCTATCAATAACAACCCTGCCACGATTTCTGTCATCCTTAAGTTTGTAATACGAACAGAATGAGATTGAGAGTGAGTTGGTCCGTTCAAAAGAGAAAGGAAAATACAAAGAAAGCCGTCATAATTCCTCTGACCTAGTGGACTGAAATTTTTTTGTATATATATTTACTCCAGCGGATAATCCAGTCTGATCAAGATGCGCGCATCGTTAAAAGAAAATCAGACGGTGCCTTTGAATGTAACCGGAGCTTCATCTTACGTTCGGTGGGGCGAATTCGCTTTAAAGAACCGAAGATGGGGAATTAACGGTCACGATGGATTATGGTTTGACGATTCCAAAATAAATTGAAATTAAAAGCTTTTTTAATTACTTTCTAACGCAGAGCGTAAGGCAGGGCACTATTAGGTATGTGTGATACCCGGATATCGGAGAGTTTCGTTTCCATCAAAAGCAAACTGAGGGAATGCAGGAT
Organism: Ricinus marginatus; assembly: GCA_028565995.1. Classification (NCBI taxonomy): domain Eukaryota; kingdom Metazoa; phylum Arthropoda; class Insecta; order Psocodea; family Ricinidae; genus Ricinus; species Ricinus marginatus. The sequence continues at coordinate 36,070 of JAOWBB010001113.1, read as the reverse complement.
AAGTGCTCATTCTAATGCAATCGACTTGCTTCGTCATCTCCTCCGGTGTCGGATGTAGGACGCAGAACCATTTATTGTCTACTCTGAACCCATCACGTCTGCCACGGCTACCGGATAACTTTCCACTGCAATTTCCATTCGGCACCCCGAAAACCTTTAAACATGCAATGGCCGAGCGATTCTATCGGGCACGTTTCTGCACAACACCCGCTGAATATTGATTATTACAACCGTTATCTTCATAAATCGATGAAGGATTTCTGGGCTCGAGCGCTGCACTTGAGTTTGCTGCCAGGACTAAGGCGTCGGTTTGCAGAGGGGAGAAGGGGTCCAAATTGCTGAGTCAGAGTAGAAAGAATGTGTCGAAAACTGCGGTAGAGATCCCATCCGCGAGCAGTGTAAGCGATACCAATTTGTCAGTGAGCAGGACGACTGGGACCGCAGAAGGCTTTCGAGCGCAAACCTTTTTTCCAATAAGGCCTCGAAGATTTTCACCGTGGCACCAGCACCGAGCGGATTTACCTCCTGAGCGAGGTTTTGCACTCGGACGTGCCTGTTCCCATCTCGCAGTCGTCCGACGCAGTTTTTATTGTCATTTTTGTACCACGGAGAAACATCAGCCGCGGATAATCGCAGGAATTTTGAAAGTTATCTACATCATTGTTTAATTTTTTTTTTGCTTATATTTCAGTGTTAGACGAATTCATTCCACGTTTAATTCTTTTTACTTTTTTTAAAATAACGTATTTACATAAGAATACGTGCCATAATTCATTTATCGAATCCGGAACTGAAACTCTCAACTCTCTTTCCCGCTTTTACGAAACAATATACACGATTGTTATTCAAAATAGCAATCAATCAATTAATTGCTCGACAATCCTAGTGTTAAAATTGTTGGTGCGGATATTGAAGTTCGCATTTTATGTCAAGGCATCTTGAATATGTGAATGAGCTATCGATTTCTGTGCACTTTCTGTGATATTCTGCATTATATCAATAAATCCACGACAAAAGATCGGTTCGGTAAATTATCTGAATGGGACTCCAATTCCCTCTTACGAAAACCGGTTTTCGTTTACGGTCTCCAGTTGAACAGATACACTTTCTTTCCTTTTATATGTATCAAGAAAATTCAAACATGCAGCTTGTCCTGCACTTTTATATATATATATATAAGGGAAATCTGTAATGGCAGTTTGACTTATTTGCGAAGCGCTTCAATTTATTTGAAAACATTTTCACCTGAGCTTTTCTTTTTGCTTAATTCAGTTTTAATCATTGACACCGAACATTTAGAAAGTTAACTTCAAATAGAGTGAAAATTTAGAAAATTCTTCGCCAGGCCGAGGCAGTCACTTCACACGTCGCACAAATTTTATTAATATAATCGATCAATGCCAGTTTTGTGGATAATTTATTATTCAAGGTTCGCTTAAGGAGGTTAACGCAAATAAATCTTGCAATTAATGGACGCTAATGACTGAGAAATTGGCGATAAATCGGCTCGTGTAACGCAACTCATTACAGTTCCGAGTTCCGAGTGATTCCCCGGAGGAAGGTGCCCCAGCCCATGATTATATTAATCTGAAAGATTTGTTCTATGAACCGACTGAATGCATACACTCACGGAAGAAAGATTATTCCTCTCGTGTGTTCAGCCATGATTCTGCAATGCGAAATTTGCCTACTCAAGGCGGCGAGGACCATGCCAAAGCCTTCGCTATCAGCTGCGGGGCAACAGTCAGGCTGATGCGTATCAGCACCGTTCGCTCTGTCTGCCGCGGAGAATAAATTCTCGGAGGCGTTTCATCGAGAACCGAAGGTCCCACAGCGAAAGCTGCGATCTCTTCGGCGAATATTCCAATCAGGTGTTGTTAGCGATTATCAGAATTAATAGTTGAATCGGCTGGCGTGCTTACTCACTGTAAGCATACTATGAGTTTATAATAAGTAAGCATGCTATAAATAAGTGCTCGTGGGTTTTTATTTCTTCAGTTAAATCTCAAAATTATGCATTCATGAATTTCTTTCTCTTTCGCGCACTTGACTCCGAATGCTGGAAACAAATGCCAACAATATGCCGAATGAGAACTCAAATCTTGGGTTTGCCTTCCCTGTGCAGAAACTTTTCTCCTCCGCTTTCATCCATCGCCTGGGACGCGTGTGTTATGTAAATTACAATTTACGCTTTCGCATTGCTTTTTTCTGATGCAAAGTTATCGGGGAGTAAATAATAAATGCGAGGTAAAATATGTATATCGGTACAGCGAGCATCGACTGTTATGTTCTAACCTTGTTGCGTCGATGACCAAAAGCCCAATAATGAAAAATATAACGCACGAGTAAATATACCGTATTTCACCGATGAAAGGCAATATGATATAACAGGCAAGCGCAGGAAGGCACAGGATTAAATATATTAGCATGTAATGGAAATGGGATAAAGATAAGGATGATGGAATAAGCCACATTGATTTATAAATCAAATTTATTGTCGCAGCCTTTAATTTTAAATTTTCTAAAGAGAGAAAATAAATTTTTATCACGTGGTCTGGTAAAATTCTCTTTAAACATTTAAAAAAATGAATTTTTGACTCACCGCACAAAAAATATGATAAGAAAGAATTGTAGAGTAATCAATGGAGATAAGCCTCGTACGTCAAGCAAAAATGCTTTTCAGTCTAAAGTGTCTTCATTTAAAAGCAAAATCTTTACCGTGGCAGGAGTGAGTGCGTTCAGGAAATTTTTCAACCCCACGATTTCTCCGCATCGTGTTCTAATTTCACGTTGTCTTTCTCATGCAGTGAACAAGGCGGTTAAAAAGTCGTATCTGGAGGAAGAAAGTCTCACGGATTCCATTACCTCCAGTTATGGAATTGGTCCTACCGACGAGAAGGGAATGCCGCTTTTCGGCCTAAAAGCTCTCAGGAGACAAAACAAACCTGCAGCGGAAGAGGAACCGAGCTTTGAGCCTCTCGAGGAGGAACCGTCCCCGAGGGACATTAAGGATTCGTCGGGGAAACCTCTTTTCGGATTGAAAGCTTTGCAGATATCAAAGACTCCGGCCAAAAATGAGACGGAACCCGACGAAAGGAAACCTGTTAAGGATGTAACCAGGCACGAAAAACACTCTCGTAAGTTAATCTCTTTCCGATCTACCTAAGAGCATGTTCTCGTTTGTATTTTGCATCTGAAAATTTTTTAGTTTGCATTTTGCTTTCCAGTATACCATTTTAAAATGAATCGCGCTTCGGAATGAAGTGTAAGGGAGCAAATCTTAGGCCGCCATTAATCCGGCTTCAATTAGTCGAAATTCCTTTAAAGGAAAAAACATTTGCGGAAGTTATGCTGCCCCGTAGAAAAATTATCTACCGATCGAAATTCATACATTCCTTTTCCTCTTACTTCATAAGGTGCCAATATCTGCTTTACTAATCGACTTGTGATGCACGAAACTAGTTAATGATGCTTATTTCAGGATGACAGACTAAGGTTTATTCCTCTTCGCATTTAGTATATTTTTTGTATACTTCCTTGAAATGTCCACGCTCAAGGCATCCTTCCCTGTTTGTTGACGAGTCATTTAACTTCAGGCTTTCTAGTCAGGCTTAGGCGTCTGAGTAATTCTTTGTTTATTTCTTCTTTGTATGCGACACCTCTGTACGAAAATACAAGTTTTTAATCGAAAAATCAACATCCTCCCTCATACAGAAAACTTAAGCATTATATTAATGATATGAAAATAAGTTTTTTTTGTCGGTCGTTTTTCTGTATTACAAAATTACTCTCAAAAATGATGACAGTTAAACCACTTTTTTGCAATTAAAAAAACAATTTTTTTTTTTTTAGCAATTTCAGATCATAAAAAGGGACCGCTAACTCCCATCACTTCTGAAAGTGCTCACCACAAATTCCCAACCTAAGGCAAAAGAACTTCTCAGTGCTATTGTTTGTATTTACTCACTTTAAAAATGTTTAATTTCCTTGATTCAAGTCTTGTTTGCCTTTTACATTCTTGATATTGACCTAATCTGCCTTTGGTTTAACCGTTAATCCCGGTCTCACCTTCAATCGATTTCAAAAAGGTAGAATGTCAGTGACGGAGCAATAATTGATGTCTTTAATAGCCTCTCTTAAATATTCGGCAACAGCCTCAGTAAAACCTAACTGCCTTTATTTTCTTCCACAGCCGTTCTTACCTCGCTGATTTTGAATCGCAGCCTACAACGATGAAATATTATCAGCGCATATATTTCTTATTTATAAACAGCAATGTTTGCTTACTTCTATAACCTTTCTCGAATTACTTTTTTTGATGTTATTGAATCAAAATGTATAATAATGTTTTCACTTTTAATAGGAGGCAACGTAGTATCACAACCCCAACAAGTTCCAACTCGATTGAGGGATACCTTTGTTCAAAGGCAAAATGAAGATTTCAAAAAGAAAGAAACTGGAGTCGAAGACATGAATCGCTTGATCAAGGACCGTGGTCACACATTGCGAGAAATGATACAAAGACATGAGAGTTTTACGGATTCGGACAAGAAAATTCCCGACACCTTTACCTCAACGTCAACCTATTCAAGTAGCATCGTCACAAGGGCTTCAGCTGTTCGCAAACCCGATGGAGAGCTTTCCGTTAGGACGCAAGTCGTACAAGGTAATGTTAATCCTCATTAAAAAAGAATGTTATTTTTGATCTTATTTGGAGGGAAAAAACCTCGGTTCAAAACCATCCACTCAACGATTTGGATCCGATGATAAAGAGGCTTTAATTTTTGTTAAACCCCTGTGAATTTCGTTTATTTAATCAAAACTTAAAAATAACTAAACTAGAACAAAGAAGAAGGACCGTAAAAAGATTAACTTTTGCTTTTAATGAAAATATTACCAAATGCCAAAGCTGTACATGTGATAAGAAATCTGTTTTAAGAATGTATAAATTTGTTTTGGTATCACCAGACAAACTTTACAAAAATTTTGTAAAATTTATATTGTAATCTTACAGAAATGATATTTGTTCGTGACAAAAATATACAATTTTGCATATGCATATATATGATTGGTCAAACGTAATTTATATAACACACCATAAAGCAGATATAAAAATTTAACACTGTTTTACATTGCATCATTTAATAATATTAAAAAAAAATTGCGTGTGCACTCGCCGCAAACGTTAATGAAAAATATAAATTTAATATATATTTAAAAAGTTAATGTACAATGCGAGATAAGCAGCGATTGGCAAATGTTTGGCAGCTAAGTCAGACGAATGAGGAAACCGAAATTTCTTTTATAATTCATATATAAACCTCGCTAAAAGTGTTTTAGTCAAATTTTAATACTAAAATATGCAGTATCTACATAGAGCGATATAAATTTCGAAAGATCTGTCGCGAGAGGAGATGTGGACTTGAGTTTTCATTTCCACAAACACATCATTTCGGATTGCTGTAAAAACAGCAAAAGCTATTGAAATGCTAAAAAGCATTTCTTGGCGAGCCAAAACTAATGAAAAGTTTGGAACCGAAGGAAAATACATTAAACTGTGAGCAGAATCATAAAATTAAGCAAGGAAGTGGAAAAGTGGAAGAAATTCGTAAAAATGCCGAGATTCAACGCGACATTTTCAATTACATCGACTCTCGAAACCAAAAATCAATAAATAAGAACAATGATGAATTGTATTTTCATAATTCATTTCTAGTGCATTCCATGAAAATCAGAGTCACTTTTTATTCTGTTTTATTATCTTCCTTTCAATTCATTTTATGTACTTCTCATATCCATATTGTGTTTGTCAATAATTTCGATTAACCCACGTGCCAGAAGATGAGGGGATTTTCTTTGTTTTGTCATCAGGAAACCCGAGCGATTTCGGGACTGTTACAAAGTGTTATTAACCTCAATGGGAATATATTCACTGAGATATCTGTATGTGATTTTTTAGGCGAAACCGTATCGAAGAATGGTGAAAAACCGAAAACGAGAATCACGGCTACGGAATACTCTTATGAAAAACCGGAGACAGAGTGCAATGTTTACGAAGACGCCGTTAGCGATGAAGATTTGCGAGCTGAAGATGGAAAAATAGTGACGAGAAAGCCCACAAAAACGGTCACCAGTAGATCGAGCACTTTGGAATCTGTGATTTCCAGGTGAGTCACACCGAATACATACCTAAAGGTATCCTTTCTGAATTTGTTGAAAGAAATGCGACATTGTGGTCTTGAATAGGCACTGCCTCATGAATACCGCGAATGAGTCACACATGTTTACACACACAAAATAGCGAAGCCATCACGTTTGAAAAAATAATCAGTTTCTCTCCTCGATTAGTATTTGGGACTATTATTAATGCTGCCCCACATATTGAAATTTTTTTTTTAATGTGCTAATTTGATAAGATCCTTTTTGGGATTTTTTAGCATTATGAAGAATTACATGTTATACTCTTTTTGCATGACTAAAAATTTTGATTATTCCAGATCGTCAAGGAAATCAGCATCCCCCGAAAGAACTGAAAATTGGCCAAAATTAGATACTTCAACGAAGACCACGATCACCAAGCGCCCAATAAGCGACAAGCTGACACATTTGTCCAGGAAATTTTCTAATGAACCAGAAGATTCATCGAGGAAACGTATAATCAACGAACCGAAATCAGAACCCCATTACTTTAGTCATACTAGGTATTTAATTAACTTTTCTATAATATTATAACAGTTTAAATATGACTAATTATCATTTAGTTAACCATTGTTGTACCTAAATATTATTTTCAGATCTAGTATTCTTCATTCTAATGTGTCTGGCATCACATCGACCCATACCAATCGTAATGTCTCTTCGAAATTCAGTGAAGACGATGAAACTACATCAGACAAACGAAGATCCGCAAAGCCTGAAGATGATAGCAGTATGTATTAAAATACACGCATTGTTTTTTATCTCAACATTTACTTCGCACAACTGCATGTAAAATTTGTAAATACAAATTTTATATGCAATTATATATGTAAATACATAGACAAACTATTCTTCCAGCTGCTGTGAACCGAAGAAGATCATCCACACCACTGGACGAGTTGAAGGAATCACTTTTCCGCAAGACTTCAACTGCAACAGATGAAAATGACACTTCTCTTTTTTCAAGATACGGAAAAGGAGGAGCAGTTAAGGCATTATCTCAAAAGTTCCAGCAAACTAAAGGTTAGAAATCTGAATAACGTGAAGAGTTTATGATAACTTTTCGTTTGTTTGATAATTTCAGTTAAAATATCGGTATTAGCATATTGAATGGTAAAATTGGTCGTCACTAGACAGACACCAAATACTCATATGTACTTTCCACTAATATAATATGATTAATTATATAAACTGAATATCACCCCAACATCTGCTCTGGTTAACCAAAACATAGGGAATAAGCTGGAAAATGTAATCGGATATTAGCAAGAGGTAGGAAGGTATTAATGAACTATGAAAGGCTGAAAAATTATTGGATTTGATAGCCATTTTGTCATAACTTGCACCATACACTTAATTTTTCATTCTTGTCATATAATTTACCTATTATCATACGTAATTAAGTGATTTTCGCTTTAACCTTTACTTTTTATTGACTTACTAATTCCACTTATTTTCATACTAATATAACAGCTGAGGCGGAAATTCACAAAAGCACCGCAAGCTATCCAAAAGCTGGACTAATTCTCCGGTCAGCTAGTTTCAAGCACACAAACGGTGACTTAACTCCTCCAGGTAATTCAATTTAAGGTACATTTGTCATATCTTAATTTTGAATTTATTAGTTGAAATAATTCCGCGTACAATAACATATATTCAGGTAGACATTTAGTTTGTTTTTATGATACACACTTAAAAAAGGTCATTCAGTGCCCTGTTATGATATGAAATGTGGAATAATTCATTTCGGTTCTAGGAGAATGCACTATGACAAATGAAAAATGATTAACCTTAGTTTTTAAACACCAAACAGAATCTCCTGTGCTGAAGCAGTCAGTATCAATGGAGGTAAGAGTCGGATCGCCAACTCGAAGCGGCAGTGTAATCAACCGCCAGGATTCGAAAACATTGGGCTTAAGCGAACGAACATTTGAAAAGGGAGGCAGCAGCATGCATATGTCTCGCGACGCAGAAAGCGACTGCAATGACGAAGAGGGAAGCCATCGCTTTGTCAGCAGAACCGTTACGGAAACCCGATCAGTTGACAGAACCGATGGCAAATCCTTCCTCGGCACCAATACAAAAGTTTCTGGAGTTAAAGACCTCATAAGTCGGATGAGGGCTGCCGATCACGGTATGTGATACAAAGTTAAATTTGGAATACTAAATAAAAGCAAAATATGTGTAGAGCCAAAGAGAGGAGATTAACGTTAACAACGGTGTTTGCAGAAGATGTCGGTTACGAGACGGCTGAAGACACACAGGCGAGATCGCTCCTCAATAAGTTTATCGGCGCTTCGGTTATGATGTCCGGTATGGAGCCTCTGGTAAAAGCAAGTGGGGCATCGAGTGCCACGTTAGTTTCTCAGGTGGAAAGACAAAGAATTTTGCAGTGGTCGCCCACCAACGACGGCAGCAACAAGGTACTTTAAGACTGGTCTAGATTCAACTCCGAAAATCAGTATCAATTATGTTCAACCGGAAAAAAAGTAATATGTGATAAATGAAAAAGAGATGAATTTGGTGTTCTGTATTTGCCAAGTTCCTCAATAAAGACCTCGAGCCAGCAAAACAAACCAATGTCATTGGACTAAAATGCTTTCACAACCAAAAATACATTTACAGACTCCCAATTTATAAATCTTTCTGTTTCACAAAATTACACAAAATCAAATTCTCATAATGATTCGCACATTTTTTTAAACAGCAACTGTCATCCGATATAAGTCCGACATGTATCATCGATTGGCTATGAAAGTGTGAAAATTCATTTTTTACCAAAATTTTACATGAAACCAAGTCCTCCGTCTTAAATGTGAATTGCATTTTCCAAAAAAATTAAAATGCGTGACATGTAGTGCAAGAGCAAGAATTTTGGGGGGTTGTCTAGAGACTTACCCCGTTTCCGATATGTGCTGCTGTCCTCCCCAAAGAAGCCGAAAATTGTCCCATCTTCGGGTCTCGTACAGCTGTTTGCCGTTCCGCTCAAATGGTTGCCTACGCCACTGCCAGACTTTACGCAAACGGCTCCGCATCTTGGCAGCTTCACTTTTTTCAGTTCCTCTATATCTGTACGCTTTGCTGCTTCCACAGGAAGGAAGTTTCTTTACCACGCTCGCACTTACAATACTCGCTTGCTGCTACAGTTTTTCGGATTCGGTTCCTGATTAATTTTCAATTTCTCAAAAAGAAAATGCTTGTTGCAAGTAGGTTGACTTATCGTTCGTGTACTTTTTGAAAGTGTACTGATGTGACGTTTATGAGGAAGAAACCTTAAATCTGTATTCTATCCGTATCGACTTTCTGTTTTAAATTGCTTTCTCGCACTGATATCGGTCGACAAATAAATTGCTATAGAAAAATTTTTCACATTAAAATAACCAAATCATTCATAAGATCTTAGCCCGCACCTGTTTTAACACAAGTTTTATTATGATATTAATATTAAATCTATAATTATATACTAAATATTTATTTCTGGAAACTTGCATAAGTTGCAAAGTAATTTTAGCTCCAAGACAGTTTTATTTATTGTTCTTTCAAATGTTTCATATTAATGATGTAACTAAGGCCGAAGTTTTTCACTATTAATTAAAACGGTAAGACAAAATTTTAATATTTTCTTCGTGCTACGAAATTATTTTTTCATTCATAAAATCTTAGTAGAAGTTCTTTCATCATGATGTACCTCAAGCCAAATATTTTTGCAAGGGTGTAATCATAACCTTGGCCATAGCAGTTAACAGTAAATAACAATAAATAATCGTTTCTACAACCGTATTGACATTAAAGCTCAATAATAATGTTGTCACACTATTAAAGTGATAATTCTGAAATATGTTTTATGAATTACGATACTTGATGATCCAAAGTGATTGGAATTTATTATGAAAATAGTATCTACTACTTTCTATTTCCTAATTTTTTTTGTTTTAAGTATTCGGTGAAAAGTCTGCTCTTGTGTAAAACTAAGACATTAGTAAAGGACTTGGATAAAAGGCATTTGACCTTATAATTAAATTCACTTCTTGATATATTTTTCATAAGAACACCGCCCTACGTATTAATAAATATAGAAAACATTTGGGTTGGCTCCAATGCAATATAAATAAAGAAAATTTTCGCTTGGTGTCTTTACCTGGCCAATTTCGATAAAAGGTTACTTTTCTGCATAGAGTGATGTTGAGATTTACAGGCCAACAAAAATAATTTAAAATTTTAACAAAAATTTTACATTATCAATCTCATATCGATTAGTGAAGGGGTAAGAAGAGGGAAACTTAAGTGAGGTCAGTAAATGAACAATAAATTGGTGTACAAAATTTTGTGTGAAACAAAATTTCCCAACCTGGCCATTTGGCATTTAAGCTATAAACTTTTAGAAGACTTGGGTTGACTTTGTGTAGACAGCCACACAATGTGTCGTAATTAATATTCATACTGAATTAATACGACCACAAGAATAAGTAATTTTATTTTACGCGAAATACGTCCACGCGAAAAGTACACTGAAACCAACAGCACATCTTTTAAAATGTTCAGCAATTCCATCAATAAAGCAATTTACTTTCTCAGATTTATCAGATTGGTCAACATAAAAAAAAAATGAACATTTTGAATGATAAAGCAGTCGGCAATTGAATTCGGTTCGACAGCTACACAAATTACTTTTTTAAACTTTGCTCATTAACGAAAGAACCCTTATATTATTCATGTGAAAACTCCACAGAATTTAGTGAAAAGAGAGTTTATCCCTGGGATGGGAATTAATCCATAGAATGGGAATTCTTTTATGTCAAAGAATAAAATAACGCTGATTTTACATTTCTTGATTTTCAGCAGTTGATTTAGCTTCAGAGTTTTAATATTTGACAGCTCAGCAACTCACACTAAACCAAACTTCAAGTGCTTTTGAGGTCCAAACTCCGTTGTCCAAAAAGTATTTTGCATAAGAAAATGAGAAAGTGTTTTTACTTTTTCATATTTTACATAAAAACCATACGAAAAAAACTCTAAAGCACGTGGCGTTTTATTTTCTAAAAGTTTCTATCAACATATACATGAGATCCTAAAATAGTTTCGCCGAAGGTTGTAATGAGCTTGCGCATTCTTCATACAATTTCTTTTCCTCGCTGCCCAAAATAGGCGAGATGAATCTTCGTTCAATTCTTTTCTCTTAAGATCTCGACATAAGGCCCGGGAATGGTCAAATGAATTTTTTCGCAGGCGGATGAAAAATTTCAGATAATGTAAATATTGTCGTTTCGTCGATGTAGTTTGACTACTGTTATACGTGTCAGCATACCAATAGGTTTTATAAAGTTTAATAGAAGATAAATAAAGGCAAACTGATGTTAAAAGCGTATAATGACTTTAATCCCGCCCGATACTTCATATCATGAAAATTGTTCCTAAGTATATAGAAACTCGTGCAGGATCAACAAAAAACAATAAAAAAATATAATAACATGTATTTTGCCAATTAATAACCAAATTTAAATTCTGAGAACTCTATTTCGTAGCAAACAACTGGTAAATGAATGCAATAATATATGATGATTGTAAATTATCAATTTGCATTACTGTTTTTTTAATTCAATAGCTAACAATATCAAAAATTGGCTAACCTGGCTAACTTTATTATAAGTTTATTACGTTTTTTTTTAAATTTTATTTATTATTATTATAGTATACTATATATAATATTAAAACTATATATTATATATAGTTTTATTTATTATTACGTTTTTCCTTTTAAATGCTCACTTGCATCGCCTGAACAATATAGATTTTGTAATCTACGATCTATCACGCATTGAGCTTTTCTGTATAAGTTCACACCCCAAACTTCATCGATCTTGTTTTACACTAAACAAGAGACACTCAAATTCCCTTTCGCTCTTTCTCATTATCATTATTTATTTATAATTGAAATTTCGGCAGAGACTCTCATCATTTGAATGATCATAAATACATAATGATCATATTCAAAAATCGGAAAATTCCTGAATTCATATCAACCAGGGTCGCGTAGGAATTTTCTGAAAGCGAATTGCCTTGCAATAGGAAGTTTGGTGTAGCTGGCAAAAAACCAGTATGACGTAAAAAGCAATGATTCAGATTTTTAATGGCATTGTTTTGACCGCATCTAAACGAGACATTTCTCTAAATCTGGCGTATATAGTTTGAAAATACGCATTATGAAAGTTCGACTTGCGCTTTTTAGAAAATTTTTGAATCCCCACAGCAGCAGCCAATATCAGCGAGATCTTCTCTGAGGATATCTCAGATGTCTAATAATCCTTGAACAAATTCATAAAAGCCACATTTTCTTTTTTTTCAGGATTATTTGGTTACTCCAGAAAGTTTTAGGGATAACGATAATATTGAAAACATTTGGGACGAAAGAAAATTACGCCAGTTGGTAAGATTTCTATAACTTAATCTCCTTATTATATACCAACCACTCTTCGAAATCATGCGAATTTCCTTTTCTATTTAGTATATTACGTATTTTACATGATATATCTTAATACACTGACTCTATTGTTAATTTTGATAGCATTAAAAATGAAATTGTATGCAATTCTCACATTCAAATATTTTTATTGTTTCTTAATTTGTAAGTGTTATCACACATTCATAAACATGTTGTCAATAAGATTATCCAGCCGATATTATAACTAAGTGTATTGCAAGAAATACGATTTGAATAGAATTTAGCAACGGAATTAATTTTTGCATTTTAGTTGGACGCTTGCACAGATTACGAAGGGAGAAGAAAAATCAGGGCCAGACTTAGGACAGTCATGGCTGAAAAGTCGGGTAAATATTTAATGTTTTTCTACATTGAACATAATGACCGTCAGGTATAAAAAAATCTGGCAATGCAAAATGTGTCGTATTAAATTGCTGAATTACCAAAATAAACTGCTTTGTCCTCATAAAATTGTCTTATCCACAGCTTGCGAAGAATTAGCGACAGGAGCTTATGAAGAAGACGAAGATCACAGGTCCGAAAATGAATCGAAAAAGGTGCAAGCCGGTGAGTCACTTCTTCCATATCTTGTTGAGCAATTGCGTACCTCGCGTATATTAGAATCCCATCCGAGCCCCGGGCAAAAATGTGAGGATGGAACATCGATAACCCATATGGAAGACTCCGGAACGGAATCGGGCGAGGAGCTCAGACTGTTGGCCGGTTTGCGTGATTCGTTTTGCGATGGAAAAGAAATTAATAAAACCGAACAGCTAAACGCGAAACTAATGACCGAAATTCAAGAAGCTTTGAAAAAACTGCAAACTTCTTTGAAAATTGGATCGATGACCGACAACTCTTTAGATCCCATCACGAGGGACACTCTTCTGCAACTCATTACCCGCCTTCAGACTTCGCTGAAAATGGCTCCGAGCTTTGTTCGGGATGTTGCAACGAAATTCCCCAACAGAAATCGTTTTTCAAGCCGAAAATGTGTTCGGCATAACAGACACACCGTTGGTGTAACTCAGGAAGAATTGGCAAATGCTCGTCGATTAATGCAACAGTCTTCACTAGTAAGTGGAGAACCTAATTTCAGCGATACCGGTCAGAACAGAATTTGCAAAAAAATGTGTAATTCGGGCATAACAAATGATGGAGGTTCGAAGAAATCGGCTTCGTACGCTGTTGTAAAACAAAATTCTGCAGATGATGTGCCTTCCACCTCTTTTGCTCCACTCAAACTCTTTCGTCCCGTTTATTTTAACTCTCAAAAAATGAAACTGCCAACACAAGCTTCTAATTCAACAGCGAAACCATTTCTTTCGCCCAAGCAAATTCAGTCGGCGAATGAATGGATGAGAAATCAAATTGGAAATGCAAAAAAATTAAGTGAAGATTGTATCCCTCCAGATTCAAGCTATTCTTCTCCTCAATCCTATTTTTCTCCCACTTCCACTTTAAAAAGTTCAGAAATGTTTAAAATCAATTCGAGATCTATCGAAAAAACCGATGAGTTAGTATCCAACCAAGACGTTGGAGAAGAACCGGACATCATCTCTTTCCAAAAACCTTATACTCCTTATAAAAACACTCAGTATGCTCCCGCGGCATTTAATCAGGAACAAAATGAATTTCATGACAAAGAGAAAAAAGATTTTTCTCCTGCGGGGTCTTTAATTTCCCAAGGAACAGATCACGTCGATGATTCAGTAAATGAAAACAATGCGACGCTTTCCCAAATGCCGATAGATATGGAAAATGGAAGCAGTTTGCTGGAATATGACCCAAGTCTAAGGCTATTCACACCCGAACAGTCTGTCAAAATAGCCGTACACAAAGCGGCTATTAATAAACAGTTATCGCAGGAAGAAGAAAAACGAATGAGAAAACTGAGTGTTGAGAGTGACATTGCCAGCACTGAAGATGAAGCTATGGAAGAGGACGGCGACATATCCAGCGTGTCAGATGATGAAGATGAATCGACCGTTAAACTGGCCAAGATTGGAGCAAATAATTATCCATCGCAACAGTTGGACAATAAAATACATTCAGAAAATGCCAGCATCAACTGTTATAATCCCGAAATTCGAGGGCAAAACAAGAACTGGGATGCCACATACAACTTTACGAACAACGGATATGCATGTATAAATTCTGAATATGATGCCAGACTGAAAAAAAGAAATTATTCTCGAAGCGTAGCTGAGGCTTCATCCGAAGATAAAAAATATCAGTGTAAAGAAGGAAATTTAAATCGATTTGAAAAACGCATCCAAGAAATTCAAAATGAAAAGAAAGGAAATCGCAGACAGAACGTACGATCAATTGAAGAACTGCAGAAAATATACGCGGACAGAAAGGAAAAACACATGGAGAGAAAAGGCAACGGTGATTTTCGATCGGAAATGATACAGAACGTGCAGGCAAAATATGAAAATCTCAGGGAGCAAGCCGCATGTCAGAAATCTTTTAATATTCAAAGAATGAATCCCGAAATACAATCCAAATACGAAAGTGAAGTCAAAAAAAACCTGGAGAACGATCAAAAATCAAAATCTATTTGTGACGAAGACGATGCATTCAAAAAAAGAAAGGATTCGGAATTTGTAACCTCTTTGGAACACATCGGACTGGATTTGGAAGGCAAAATGGAAGTCTCTCAAACCGAAAGCGAAATTTCGGTATCATCAACGAGCACGGAAAGTAGCATTTCACATGCTCAGAGACTCTTGAGATTAGCAACAGGAGAAAAATCGAACAAATATTCCAATAAGTCATCGAAAAAAATCAAAATGAAAAGAGCGAATACCATAGATATACCGAAGCCACTAAACTATTACGACGTTGAAAATGATACGGATTACAGCGAAGAAGACCAGAAAAGCGAAATACCTCCGGCAGCGATGACATCGGCGAGACCCACTGTACCGATATTGGAACCGAAAACCGATTCGGACAAAAAGTTCTTAGCTTTGCTGCGTCAGCAAAATCATCCAAAGCTGTCAAACGCGATTTGGATGAAAGATCAGGAGATGTCGAAGAAGAGTCCTTTTCACGAACACCAGTGGGGCAATCGATTTACTCGCATCAAAACAGCATTTGAAAGCCCGGGAGGCAAAAAAGAAAATTCAATGAGGTTCTTGCCGGCTTCGTCGGCCGTAACCGAAGCAAGAGCTTTTTGGAAAAGTGCAGATGACTCTGCCGCGATAATGAAATCACACAAAGAATCCATCGTGGTTGAAGACAGACCAAAATTAACGAAGCAAGGAAGTTTTTTTTTGAAAAAGTTGTTTCACCAAAGAGAGATCGAAGAGAAACATGCAAAATTACCATGGGCGAATCAGAATGTGGTCGTTGGAACTCTGATGGTTTATCCTCAAAAACCAGAAATGAACCAGCAACCCAGCATTAACAAATCAAACGTGAATCAATTTTCGCACGCTCCCATGTCCGCCTTTCGACTTGTCGAAAGAAAAAAAGATCAGTCAAAAATGTGTAACGGAGCGGCCATTAATGCTAGCAAACCTGCAGCGCTTGTTTCGGAGAAAAAAGACTTAGGAACTTCCTTACCCTGGCTCAAAGATGTAGTCGCATCTGGAGAAAAATCTCTAAACTCTACGGTGGCCAAATTCGAGAGTTTGTCCTCCAGAGAAACGTCTCCCTTGCTAGTCTCACCCAAAGCCAAGCTAAATTTTGCTCCTTTTTATGCGGGCGAAGATTTATCACCGCAATCAAGGCAGATCACGCGTTCTCCTAGTCAACCCAGTTTCATTCAGAACAGAACGCAGGCCTTCACACCTAGCTATCCGAATGTAAAAGTCAAATCCGACATCATCGATAAAACAGACACCAATCAAAAGATGAACAGCTACCTCTTTCAAAATATCCGACATCAATTGACTCCTTCCGAAAGCGAATTTTGCGATCCCATCACTACTTACAGCGTGGATGTAGCAGCCACCAGTACCGTCTACCCCAGTGCAGAAGTCGACGGAATTCCCTTAGAACCCGAGAATGATATGATTGCGCCGACTTCTGAAGAGCAAATAGCGGTGATAAAGGTGATGGGAAGTCCTTTACAGCAGCAAGCTGTAACGGTTAAACAGAAAACTCACAGAAGAAACGAAGACGATGATAACAGAACAACAGCAGCTAAGAGTTTAACAAATATGCTGCAAAGATTTTCGACTTCTCCCACCGAGAAAAATTCCGACGCATCAAGATCGCTGGGCGATGTCACTTTCAACAAGACTTCCTTACTACCACCAAATTTACCAACAGGAAAAACCTCCCCCATCCCTCTGACAAGCCCAACCTGCGCGACTCCCAATTCCGTATCCGACAAGAAAATAAATCAGTCCCTCAAGCACTGTGACCGGCAGAACAGAAGGCCTTCTTCTGCAGAATCGCTGACGGTTTCGAAAAGTTCCGAAGAGCTCAGAGAAATCAGGGAAACTGTTCTGACGTCAAGGTTGCAGATCCCCCTCGGTCCCGGGCAGCCCAGGGCTTCTTCATTGCAAGACTTAACGCCACAAGGAAGTCCGACACACGTACAGCCAATTCAAAGCGTCTCTCCACCACTCGGTTCTCTAAAAAAATCTGAATCGTGCCACCAGCTGAATATACCCAAACCGAAACGACCCCAAAGCTTGCTATTGCCCGATTTGCCGGCGCCGCAGAGAAAAATCCCGACTTCATTGCCGAAAACGAAATCGAGTCATTCTCTGGGATTTCCAAAGCAATTCGAAGCAGTTTTACCTCTTGCAGCAGCCGAGATGAAGCAGAGAACTGTCGAAGAATATTTTTCAGTAAAAAAGAGAACAAAAAAACCAGGAGGTGTCCGGCTGGTTCAGTTGGATGATAATTTAGAAAATGTGGATGAAGCGTTCGACGCACTGTTCAAGTCGGTCACTTCAAACAATGCCAAACCTAAAACACGTCAGAAAAGTGATTTAAGTGATGACTTTCAATGCACGGATGGTATAAATAAAATTTCTAAAAGTACTTCCGCTTCCGTAATCCAAAGCTCCCGAATTAATAACTAGCAGCAGGAAGCTAAAAACCGAGTGAATTTTTTCCAAGACATCTCTCTTTACTTGAATAATGTGAACGTTATTAAACGTAACTTAGTTTTAAATAACCCAAGAATTAAAGAAAAATCTTGACGAAGCAATAACCGCAGCATGCTAATATTGCAGTAAATGAAACCGAAAGGAAAACAACGCAAAGGCCACTGCCATCTGGTACTTAAATGAATAATCTAGCACAAAATTAATTTATGTTGAGGAACAAACTGACTACACTCAAAAAATTTTCTAAAGTGCTTTTTTTTATCTTAAAGAAGTATACTTAAGAATGCAAAGAAACAATGCAAATGCTGAAATTTTTTCTTTCATAACCAAATAAACTCTGAGAAAAGTGAAATTCGAAAGAAACAAGCGGTATCCAAATAGGAAGGAGGTTTACGGATTTTATGTGCCACCTGAATCATCTGTGAGTTAAAAAAAATGACAAAAGTTTGAAGTTGGAATTTTGTTTTAGTGAATAACCCATCACAAGCGAATGGAATGAGTGTCAAGAATAATTCTGGAATGATGTAGCTGTAGTAATTTTGGATTTTGCTTAACATAAGAAAACCAGACTTCCATGCAACGTGTCTTGGAAAGGTCACACGCAATAGCACGGACGTCTTTCAGCACACTTAGAAGTCATTTCTAATTCGCTAATGGTTAAGACTGAAAATTAACGCTTCGTTCATGAACATTACATGTTCGTAAATAATTAGAAAAAAATTGAAGCTTTTTTTTTTGGCCACATTGCCCAACATTAGATAATCGAAGCTAACATATTTCATGTTGGAAATGTTTGTAATGCAGTAAAAAAACGTAATCTCATGTGTATATATTCATTTGTCACATTTAACTTTTAGACTTATTTGAAATTGAAAGTTCATTTTGAAAAATTAACAAAAATTTAATTCCAGTTGGCAAACTGTGAAAATTATTTAATAAGAAAAGAATTTTTGAAATGATTTAGGAAGTGTTTTTAAGCACATTAACAAAAACAGAACATTTCGAAGGAACAAGCAAAATATATCTGTTATTAATTTTAATACATGAGTAACATGATTCTTCTTCTTCACATTTTAAGAAGTTATTCTTAGATTTGATCGCGGACACATAAATCTTAAGTTATAGGTTATAATAAAAAAAAATTAAAAACATTACCAACTAGAAGACATCATTTTAAAAGCTTTCTTACATAAGCTATATAATATAGCTTATGAGCTACACCGAATATTGTCTCACGCCCATTTTGTCTGCAGTCTCGTTTTCTTTTCTTATAAAAATTTCAAAAAGAATTGTCACTGAATTTTCTTTCTTAATATACCTTCTGTTAGAGTGCTCAACTCATTCTAATATAGCTCTTGTTAGCAAGAAATGACCTATCGTATGAGAATATGTATTTCTTCTGGATCTATTGATACGTAAATGAGCATAGGTTGTGACCTGAAGAATGTCGTAAAATATAGTATTTTTTGACATGTAAAATTAAACAAAATTTAAGAAAAAAAAATTTTTCAGATTAATTTTGAGTAATGTTTGAGACTAATATTAGTAAAAACGTAAGCTTGCCTGAAACATTCAGTTGTTATTTATATAAATTATTCTTTTTTTTATTTTAACAGAATCCAATGCTGCAAAAACTTCATTAAAATCGAGCGATGATGGTTATACCAAAACTCAAAGTAAGTTTTCGACTCTTATTTTCACACTGTGAAAATCTAATTTCAATAATAACCAATAATTGGTGATACTTCAACAATTTAAAAATAACTTATGAAAAAAGAGAGTAAAATTATATTCACGTATGTCAAACAACGACACAGGAGCTTAAATTATTATTATTTATTTCTCTTATTTCAGCTATTACCGAGAGATCAACCTATTCGACGGTCAGTTCCACGAAAGGTAAGATCACTGCTGCAAATGAGTACTTATATAAAGAATAATTAGGTTTCAAACAAAACAAAGGGCGCTTAATGATTCTCTCATTTTTCACTTATTCATATGCTTAAGATTATTTCACATTTAATTAAAAAAAGATGCTTTACAAATTTGCTTTACAATACAAAAAAAAGCAAATTATTCCATTTGAATAATTTTAAAAACTTAATTGATTTATAAAAAACATTTTGTCTTACACAAAAAGACATTTTAAGTTAAAATTTAAAACTTTTTCTCTTTTTTCACCATTTTCAGTTAGGCTTCTGCATACTGTTAAAGCAATAACATAAACCAATAATTGATGTATATTTAACGCTCATAATTTATCCTTAATTTTAAATAATATAAGGTTAAATTTTACTGCTGAATACTGAAGTTAACATAAAAATTAACGGTTAATGCCTGTTCCATCTTTCAGCCGTCCCTACTAACAAATCCATCTCGCCATTTGTGAAATTTCAGCAGCTTGATCGCCAAAACTCTGGCACCTCTTCAACCCCAAGGTATGTATATCATACTCTGCAAAATATCAAATATATATTTTAATTAATGAATGAAGTAATCGTTTCAAATCAGACGCAAACATTTTTATACGGAATATATGTGAAGAGGTATTTTTTCAAATTCAAAATATTAAAAAAATATTCTTTTGGACTGTCAAGCGATGGAGATGAATGATATTGTGATATATAAATCTAAATTTATTTTATTCCTTAGTCAAACAGTTTACAAAATATCAAAATCGATGATTCTAGTATAATAGAGGGATTTTTTGTAAGGTCATTTAAAACTAATTACAAACTGTCATGTTAAAGAAATTTTAAAAATTAAATATTTTAAACTTTTAAAATATTAAATTTTACTCAGGCAGTCAGGTTAGCCATTTATTTTCAGTTTTTAATATTAACATTTTTTTTGAAAAAATAAATTTAATGCGATTTACTTTTTTAAATCTTCCCATGTACCTCACATTTAAACACATTAAATTCAACGTTATACCTTTTACAAATTTAAATATAATAAAAAAAGGGATTATTTTCGTAGGCTTCTTTTGCTTTAATAAAATTAGGTTGTTGTTTCCGCTAGGAAAAGTAATTAATAATACTTTCAAAAAGCTAACCATAAAATAAATTCCTTGTCTGGCTGTAAAAGTAGTATGGCTCATTGAGATATTGCAAATCTGCATTCGGCTTTCTTTTTTAAAAGAAATGATCTATTGTAATTTTTTTAAAAGGTTACATTAGACAAAGGTTCTATTAAAACCTTTTAAAAAAGGTTAAAATAGATCTGCTTTTAATTGAATTTCCTACACAAAAAATAAAAATATTTGAAAAAATAAAATAATTCATGTTCTAAATTCGATACAGAATCAAATATTTTAAGTTTTTGTAAACTACGGACATGGTATTGTCTTAAACTATTATGTTCCGAAATAATTTTTTCTTTACTTTACAATGGTAAGATAACTTTTGGTTAAGTTTTTTACGCAAAATGAAGAAAATAAAATTTTCAATTGATCAACATAAAACTGTTAAATTTTTCTTTTCCATTATTCAACGATTTGCGCATTTACCTCAATTTAAACAAAATCTGTTAATTAAATTTATAGGTTGAAACTTATGTTATTCTTGACTTAAAAAGCGCTATAATTTTTTCTCCTTGTTGCTTCAAAATTTAAAGATGTGCACTAAATAGATTGACTTTTCTAAATCTGTTTTTTCAAAGTAAAATAAAGAGATATGCCGAAGCATAATATTTAAATGAATCATTAGAATGAACAAGTGCTTTTAATTTTTTAATGCTAAAATTCTCACGTAGAATTCTCTGTAAATAATTTAGATACAAAAAGGCTATGGGAACCGATATTTCTATAAAGTCATTGCGGCCATATATAAATTGATGTCAAATTTTCCGTCGCTGGCACTGGTGTTTACGTTAGAACAACGGTTGCATTTTTAATTTTAAATCTGTCGGCCAGAAGAAAACGCATGACAAACGAGAAAATTAAAATGATTAATGGAAATATTATTATATCAATGTGGTCAGAAACCTTTTTCTTTCTATCACTTTCACTTAAATATAAAAAAAACTTTTATTACATTTCTTTGGTCTGTTAAACTATTTTAACATTGCGTTACTTCTTCACCGGAGGAGTAGCTTTTCTTAACAATATTTAAACAATGAATGGTTATAATTTATTTTACTGTCAAAATCTTATGAGCTTAATTAAATGCAAAGATATGACATGAGAGCTTGTACTAACCTTCAGCTCTCCGAGCTCTGGTAAGGCGCCCCTCTTCACGTTCACCGATCCAAAACTGAGCCGTTCTGCGTCGGGAGTCAAGGATCGACTTCTTCAGTGGTGTCAGATGAAGACTAAGAACTACAAGGTACCCGGATGATTTGTATATTAGACTTGTAATTTACTCACTGCATGATTTGATTGTTATATAGCTGGCTTTCTGTGCAAATCTTTCGAAATGTTTTTCTCTCTTGGTTTAAAGTTTTTTGCATATTTAACGCTATGTTGTTTTTTTCACCTACGTGTGTATATATTCTCAACCGATTTTAAGTTTTGTTGTTAGATTGATAATAATTTTTATTTTTATTATGAATTGACTTTTTTTCTTTGTCCGTGTGAATATATAAAACTTTTAAAAGACTTTTACTAGAACTACTAAAAAATATATAAAACTTTTACTAGAACAAAATTAAAATGTGTTTAAGATCACTTGTCGTTGGATGATTAATTCCTTTATTTCAGCTTCATTGTGATATATTTAAATTTAAAAGGAATGCCGTGATAAACTCTTTAGTAAGTCTCTGCGTTCGACTTTAATTTATATGAAATAGCCTTCTTTAAATTACATGGATTTTACATTAATCCGAAAAAAGATCAAGTTTTTCAGGCCCCGACATTATTCTGGGTATAGAAACAATATGTAAAATCGCGTTGATTAAATATTTTCGCGTTAGTGGATTCGTAAATAGTTAAAAATTTTACTTTCAAATTACCTTTCATAAAAATTATTCTTAATGAAACTAGTTGTCAAACACCAGTGCGCGTCAACTTTGCTCTTCTGGTTTTGAGGTAGGTCATGCATGAAGATTGATCTGCATTTTTATATAAACTTTCTGTCCTTTGACCAACAGCCAAGAGAATTGATCATTAATCAGTCTGTCTAAAAATTTCCTTGGATTTCTACTGAATAATTTTAGATATTTTTTGCATATTCTGATTTTTCAGTAAAAGAGACTATTTCTATTTATATAACTAAATGTTAGATCAGTTTATCCTAGACCGAATCTTATTTGATGATTAAAAGTTACGTTTATCGGCCTTCAATTATTCTTTAATTTTACGATTCTTCATTTAAATCTAAATATTATTTCTGTAATACTTAATGTAATAATGTCTCTGTAGTTATTTCAGATCTGAAAAATCCATTATTAATAACTTTTTCAAATTTCACTGCAAGTGTATTAATTTTTTTTTCTCTTATTTAAAGTATTTATATCATGTTTACTTACGTTAAAAGGATGTGTTTACATGGCCATTCTAACTGGCTAACCTGCAAATCTCTAGGCTGAGTAATGTTAGTTCTTTATATTTTTTCTAATAATAAACTATTCGTTTCGAATATCAGGTATATAATTTGAGTCTTAAATTTTAAAAAAAATTTACTGCTTTTCGTAATTTATTGTTGTTTCTTGTTTTTTTCTTTTCTAAGATTTTTGTATTTCTTTAATAACATAGGTTGTAATTTTAATTACTTTAGTGTTTTTCATACAGTAATTAGACTGGAGTTTCTAAAAAATTACTCATTATAATAAAGCTAAGATTAAAAATAATGGATGTTGATGTTATGAAGCATCATCTCAAAATAATTTTTATTGGTCACAAAATTTTATAATTCGATAGAAATTTGATATTAAAAATAAAAATTGAGTATTTTTCAATATAAGTAGTTCAAAACGAACATGAATGAAATTTTTTATTATTTTCTTCCAGAATATTCAAATAGAAAATTTTTCTACGAGCTGGAGTAACGGGCTGGCATTCTGCGCTCTCATTCATCATTTCCGTCCGGAAGCTTTCAATTACGACTCCCTTACACCCAAAGAACGCCGGAAAAACTTTGAGCTGGCATTTAGAGTGGCAGAGTTAGTATAAGAACAATTAAAGTTGAATTCAGAAAGCTAAATTTATTCAAGTGAATCACATTCACAATAAGGAAAAACACAGTTTTATTATCTTTATATGTTACACTTCACATACAAAAATTTTAACAACAAATCTCTAATTCTGTTTTTTAAAATCTACCCGCTTTTTTTTACATTGTATGAGATAACATTTTCTGTTTATGTTTTCAGGGAGGAAGCAGGCATCGCTCCTCTTTTGGATGTTGATGACATGGTTATGATGAAAAAACCCGACTGGAAATGTGTTTTTACCTATGTTCAATCAATTTACTGCCGCTTTAGAAACGAAGATTAATTAATTTTAAGCTTTGTTTAAAAAAAAATTATAAAATGCGTTCTACAGTTCCTTATTTATGCAGAAACATTTCAATGTAAATTTCTTTAATTTTTTTTCTTTCATTGTAGTAACTTATTGTTAATTCATTTGTTGAATGAGAGCGCGAACTGATTATTATTTGGTTATTTTTTTTGAAAAATTCTATTATAAATGTATATTAAGGATCATTTAGTTTTAGAAATATTAATTATTTACTAATATTTTTATATTTTTTTAGTTCGTAATTTATTATTACAAAAATTTCTCTATCGTTTGATATAGAAAATTGCCTTTAAACACAAAATAAGGAAGTATTTGTAAAATTTTTTCTTTTAAGCGAAGAACAAGTTTATTATTGTTAAGATAATCGCCACTTTTTTGAATTGCTTAATTAAAATAACGTGCAGATGAATATAATATTCTGCTTACTTTTTTAAAATGCTAAATTATTTGAAAAATGAAATACCTTGTGTATTTTCACGTTTTTTCCAAAATTTTTTAACGCCAATTCATCAGATGTTTTAATATTACTAACTCGAGCTTATAAGAATTGGAAATAAACATTCTTCTTTTGAATTTTGTGTCTCTTTATTTAAATGCCTAATTTACAAGTGAATAATAAAGTATCCATTCATAGTCTTTGTAAATTGTGAAACTTTTGCTTTGACCAGAAAAACTGAATTCTAAATTTGTCAGGTCCGAAACGTTAATTTGAGCTCAAGTTAAGTGACAAGAAGCAGTGTGACAGAAGTTGCTGCTCCAATAAACAATGGCCGGCAGCAGCAGCTTCACGGCAGCATCGCCGTGTTCAGTGTTGGATCCGCAGGATTTTCTTAACGAGTGATCCACTTGGTGCGGATCCGTGGAACATTCGCATTCGACATTTTCATCGTAGCCTTTGAAAACTTTCCGTTCATTGATCTTAGTGGAAATATTTCAGTCTGTTCAAAATCATAAATAACAAATGATTTTTGGTTACGAATTAAAATTGAACTTCAAAATTGTAAATAAAGCATTTCTCCACATAATCGGTCAATGTTGCGGCATCAGTTGATAAATTATTTTGGCGGCCATGTGAAATCCGGACCGAGCTCGTCAGAGCTCTTCTTAACGATTAAATCCCTTCAGTGTGGCGATGGATTAATAACAATTTTGCCCTCGATTATTTACCTTGTTGGAATTGCCCTGTTGGTGCACCACATAATTACCATGAATATTCGACCGCAATTGTACAGGAGAGTCGGGAGAGAGTTGCTGCTGCAGGTTCCTTGGCAGGTGAATTCAGTATTTGAAACTGAATATTCTCTACGTGAATGTGGATGGAATTCACGTTACCCAATCCTTTCAATGGTATTAAAACGAAAACTGATATGCGTTTGTACTTATTTCAGGAGATTTTAATATTTATGTTGATTTATCAGTGCATTCGGATTTGGTTGTCCACACTAATGATAATGAATTCAGTTTTTAAATTTTACCAAAAACAGGTGTGTGCGTGCCTGCGTATGTGTATATATCTTTAGGCATATTAGATGTAAAAAAATTCAATTTTTAAATTAAAAATGAGAAATAATTTTTAATTTTTTGTCTCGCAGCTCACTAATGTATATCCATCGGGCATATCCTTTCCTGATACAGCTAGTTTGAAACTGAATTCCTTATCAAATATATCAAAGTGTTGCTGTGATTCTATTAAAATTCCATTCGTTGTGTTTTATGTAAGTTACAAAAATAATTCCAACTACCTAATATTTAATTCTGCCATTTTCGAAGGAGAAAAACATAGCATGCAATACATAAACCATACAATACATAACTATACATTACTTATGCAAAACTGAAAAAATTGATTAATGTTAATTAAGTTAGAGAAAATTCGTTTCTTTTTTTCGTGAAACTGTAATGTTAAAACGGCAGGTTTTAACGGGTTTGGCACCATTGAACAAATGGTTTGACGTAACGAATATTCAGGACTTACACCCATTAGTGCTCTTAGTTCTGGTCCCTAAATTTATGAAGGTCCTCCTGTGCACTGGTTTGTCATTCTTTCCATTGCTGGCACTGTTCAAGTTGAAAGAGAGGCGACCGCTACCTCACTTCATGCTCTGGTAAGTTAATTTGGATCTTAAGATCTAGCAACCCTCCCGGAAAACACCATCCTTGAGACCATTCGTTTCGATTATTCAAGAAATACATTAATAAATTTTAACAGGATGGGACCTGCAAGAAGAAACAGATCGGAACTGGGTGCTGGTGGATACTATTTGGAGAGACCATTTTCTGAAGTTGCGGTAAATTCCTTTGAACATCAGATGAAGAAATCGAACTCGTGCAGTGATATTAGCAACGCGAAACTCTTGAAACCGAAAAGGCTAAGAGTTAGAAAATCTGTTTCAGCTTAGTCATGACTTGTTTTACACTAATAAATTTGGAGCCTTTTTTGTAAAGGAAATCCTCTCACAACATCTACTTTGAAAGAAAAGTTAAAGAAGACGAAAACTTCAGTCAAAGTGGATTTATTTTGAAAATAAAAAGCAAAAAAAATCATTTAACAAAAAAACTAAATTTATAACAATAAAAATCATATTCATAATATAATCAGTCACAGTATTATACAACATAATTAGTTAAAATCGAACTTTAGGAATACAAAAAAATAATATTCTTATAACTTAATTTTTCTCCTTCATATTACATTGATTTCAAGATAGATGAAGCAAGGGAATTAATTTAGTGAGTGTTAGAAAATATATTTCATGACAATACCCATTATATACTATTAAATTATAGTATATTACATATATAGAAGCATTTTTGTTTTATTTATAAGTTTAAATAACCATCATAAATTTTAGAAAGATTAAAAATTTAAATTCCGAAAACCGAAGAAAAAATATTTAAATTTTAGTTGAAATAAAATGAGAACATAAACAAGAAACTTGATGTTGTTAGTTTTTAATTATTCGACTTTTCTTTACGTTATATTCATAACAATGAAATGTGAAATAATGTTATTGTTTTTAAAAGACTAGCATTTCAGAAAACGATCTTTTGGTATTATGATATTGAATCTTACATAACCATGAAATTATTTTTTCCGTCTTTTTTGTTAGATGTTACCATTCAAAGAAATGAGAATACTGCATAAAAAAAATTCACAAAATATAAAGATATCATGGTTGATAAATAATATCAGTAATATTTGTTTTAATTTTTTGTTAATGCTGCATTGCCAAAAATATTCTCTTAAAAACAAAATTAAGTTAGAATTTATGAAAAAAATTAAATTTTTATATAAAACCGCCTATCCTCAGATATTTTTTTGAGAAATTTTATCTATTTAATTAATCTGTTAATAAAATATCTCCACATTATCTGAAATAACTATAAAACTCAAAATCTTTTCCAATCTACCGAAAAACTTCCCTGACTTTTAGGGAACACTTTTAAAAATTAAATAACCACGAGATATATATACAATTTTTACTAAAAGAAACCTCGTTAATTTAAAATTAAATATAAAGAGTTTTGATTCCATAATATATTAATTAAAAGCAATTATCTGCTGAAAAATATTCTTAACATAATTCTAAAAATAAATCTTTCAAAGTATTGAAAAAGTTTAATTATAAAAAAGAAAGGAATAGGCTTTGAATTAATGCTAAATAAATATTGAAAGGCATTCTTTTGGCTTAATTGATGCTAAAATCCTAAAATATTGGTTTAATTTGCTGAATAATCATTGACATATGGTATATGCATAAAACATTGTTTACGAATGATGATTTTAACGGTTGATAATTTTCGTTGTATGTGAATTTTAAAAAATATATAAAATTAAAACTCAATTTCTATATTTATACTTATTCGATCAAATAAAATCAATATCTTTAATAATATTAATAATAAAAATCGCTCGTAAAGTTGATATTAAAAAATTATACTAAAAGCATAAATTTTGCTAATAGCTTAATTATATACTTTAAAATTAATTTTTTCAAATTATTTTTTTTTCATAATTGTAATATAATTCTAAAATTGCAAATTCGTATGAAAGAATGTAGAATGAAATTAAATCTAAGGCTTCCTTAAGATAACATTGAGAATAAAAAATATTATGCAAAAGTGAAAAAAACTGTTGTGACATTGTTCAGTGGAAACAAATAAAGTAAAGAAATACTAGTATAAAATTCATCAGTGTGTATATATAATATATTATATATAAACCCTGTAATGAATTATTAAAATTTTGTTCAGTTATCTATATCGCTTTGATTAAGTTTTTGAAAAGTCCTCAAATTAAACAGGGCATGGAAGTATGGAGTCGATACAGTTCACCCAAAGGTTGGCGCAGGAAGGATGATAAGAAGTTAGACCTTGATCGATAACGTCATTTCCGACAAATCCCAGGCACAAATTGCATTGGATCCCCATTTGCATGCAACTGTCCACATCCTCCTTTAACTGTAAAATAAAAATATTTCTAAAAATATCTTCTCTCATGAATAATGACCAAATTGTAAATCTCTCGTAATTAAATATTTATATGAATCAGAATATCCTAAAGAAAATATTCCAAGTTTTAAAAAAATTTTAATGAAATATTTGAATTTCATGAAAATTACAATAAAAAGTAATTTAAAAAGTTTTCATTGTGTATTTAGTAAAAGCAATTTTGAATATAATAAAATAATTAGAAAGGAAAATAATTTTAATTTTTCTCTCAAAAATATCTTTCATATCAAATTATGTGTTAAATTTTTCAATTTTACAATAGTTAGATATATTTTTCTTCTAATTAAATTAATATCATGATAAGTGTTATAACAAGAAAAAACGATTGAAATACGATTGCGAAGTAATTAGTTTAACCGAATTGATTTTTGTTTTTTTAAATTGATTTTGTTTATTTAAAACTGATAAGGAATGTGAACATTTAAAAAACTATAACAAAAATCATGGGTTTTATTCAAGAAAAATTTAAGTAACTCTTAGTTTTTTTTCCTAAATCTTTGACACATTTCTGTTTTTTTTCACATTTAAACATTTGAGTGAAATAACATAATGCTGAACATTGTTTTCAAATTTAATAGAAATATACTTCTGACTTCTAAATATTGATACTTACCGAGATACCAAATTCATAGCAATAGGTTATTAATTTTTGCCAAATTTTCTCAATCTCTTCCTGAACGGATGAAATTTCACTGCAATTAATGCAGATCCGCCTTGATATGTGACAAACAATATTTAGACCTAAAATAAGCAATATACTGTTTTTTTTTAATTTTTCATTAATGGAACTTACATTACAAAATGATGAATTATTATTAATATTTTAATTTATTACATAACCGAATACAAGTTACACAGCCTAATCACAATATGAGATATTGAGGAAAATGGAGATCTTTTTGTTGTATACGTTAATATGATTTTTTTTCTACCTATGCGTATAAGACTGACAAAAATATTTTTGTTTGTAATTAAATTTAAACCGATTTTGGGTCATTTTCCATTTAACAATTTTTTTAAATATCATGCTATTGTGAAATGGAAAATTTGGATGAAATTTTAGTAAAGAATTTGAAATTACATTAAACTTGTTGTTTTGGAACATATTAAAACATATTAATACCATTCCTTATATAATTTTCTTTTGCTGCATTCGCTTATTACAACACATATAAAAGCATTTCTGAACCGAATTAATTTCTTTGAACATGTTTCATTTAAAATAGCTATTTTTTTCATAAAATCAAAATTCTCATTGACATTACTTACAATTAAGATAATTAATAGCTTCTTGCGTTGAAAAAACCTCCGCCAACACTGCCGTCGACGATACACGATTAAATATTTCCAAGGCTTGCTGCATTAAATTAAGACATGTCAACAAACATTTTTTCCGAATAATTTCTTGATCGTTTCTTTCGACTGCAGTCATTTTCAAATCCAAGCTAGGCAAGGAATCGCACTTCTGTAGGGCTTCCGCATCAGATGAATTCAAATTGCTTGTCAAAAGCTTTCCGATATCTTGCTCCGTTGCACCAAAATTCGATTCACATATATTTTTGTTAAGCGAATCTTCAATAAAATAGTTATTTTTATCATGTTGCACGTCATCTAAAGTAATAAAATCTTGATAGTCCTTATCCCTTTCAAATGGCAATTTATTTTCTTTTACATCAGATTCACTAATTGATATCAATGAAATATCATTTTCCTCCAGTTTATCACTGTTTGAAATTTCATGCTGAATATTCGACATTGTATCTTCGCCTTTTTCCTCATTCAAATTTAATAAATCAAATGAAAATGAATTTTGGTTGGAGTTAATTTTTTCACATGGTTTTGAAACTTCTGGTTTGACATCATTTATATTTTCTAAATGCTTTTTATCATCAATGTTTGTTGCTTCTAAAATGTTCCACTCTCCCCATAAATCATTATCTCCTGCTGGGCTTTCAAAAGATAAATCTGCTGAAAAAAATTCTCCGAATTCATCGTTTCCATCTGAGTTCGGCATATTTGCAGTATTTTGCACTTGTTTCATCTCCAATTCGATTTCTCTTAAAGCACTATATTTGTCTTCTACAGTGGAGAACAATTCAATAGTTTGTTCTTTTTGAGCAGATTCCTCACATTGCGTGGGTAAAGTTGTTTCATTAAACGTACCCAGTACTGGAATTTCAATTTTTCTAGTATTTTTAGCAGAAGGCAAAGTTTCTAAATTTACTTCTGTATCAAGTTTTGCTGGAAATTCAGTTTTTACAGTTTCAACAGTTCTAATTTTTGTTTCTTTCAAGACAAATGTTTTTGAACAATTAGCACTTTTCTGAAAACACTTTGGAAATAAATCATCTATACTGCCATATTTATGAGAGAAGGGGATTTCAACAGAATATGGCTGTTTGTGCTTAAGACATTTTTGATTTTTCATTACTTCTGAACTAGAACCTGAAAAAGTAAAAATATTATAGTTTAGTATCCCTAAAAATAATTAATCATTTTAAACTTTATAATTTAAAATTTAAAACATTCATATCAATTAATTAAACATAAATAAAAATTTAAAATTACTGTTTAGACAAAAAATAAAAAAAGGGTTTTTTAAAAGTCAATGTCTAAAAATTTGAAAATACATTTACCTAATGAATGATTTGCCAATCTCATGCCAATATCCCTACTCCCTCCTCCAACAACTGGAATATTTGGCATTTTTGATACCTTGTTGTTAGCTGAAATTCTGCTTTCAGGCAGAGTTGAAAGAGTTTCAGACTGTGATAGAACTTTTAGTTTTTTTTCACTCTCTGGGGATATTTTCAAAATATTTGTTTTAAGACTTGTTAGTTTTCCATTTAAACTTTTAGGTAATGGTATTCTTGGAATTTCTTTTTTTTGACCAATGATTACTGTCTGCAAAGGATCTACATTAATTTCTGCACATTGAAAATCTGTAAAATCATCTGAATGACATGAAATTGTGGGATCATCTTTACATGATTTAGTGTCTGTAGCTGACTCATTTATAAAAACAGAATGAAATTCAGAAAATTCATCATCTTCCAATTCAGCTGTTGGTGATGATCCAATAAGTGGAAAATTAGATGTTTTTGTACAATCTGTATTACTGTAATTTAAATCAAGCAATTCTTTAGGATGACAAAATTTTGATAATCTTTTTTCAGACTTTAATTCTACTGATTCTTTCAAAGAGTAATTTTCATTACTATTTGTTGCATTTGTTAATGAAGTATTAGTCATAACAGAAAAGTCATTACATTTATTTGTTGCAGTTTCTAAAGATGTAAGCTTTAACACATCCTCATTAGAAGACTTCATCTGACTAAAATCATTTGATGAATAAGCATTACTAGTGGCACAAGAGGCAATCGCACATTTTTCTAATACCTTTGTTTGTAAAACTGGAACAGGAGCTGTTTTAATTGAATTTAAAATTGACAAATTAGTAAAGGTATATCCTGTTTGGGCTAAACCAACCAAAGTCAGCACTATGTAAAATTCTTGTTTACTTAATTGACCAGGAACTTGTTTATTGGAAAGATTCCAAATAAAACCTAAAACTTCTGTTTGTAATCCACTGGTAAGCAACAATTGTGAAACTTTATGGGTATCTGCAAAGTTATTTGCAGTTTTCACTAAAGACCATAAACTTTTGTAAAGTGCAGGTACAGCAGAAGAATCACATTCAAGCCAGTTGGGTAAATCCATTCCTGAATTAATTTTGTTACCAAATGAAGTGTTTCCAGTAGGAGTCATATTTGGTTTCAAAAGGTTTTGTTTCAACAAATTTTTAATCATTATATCAGCTGATACCGACTTCATCTGAAAATTATTAAAAATTCGAATCAATTTTTCTGATTTTATGAAACAAGATTTATTATCAAATAAACAATAATCACAAAATTATAGACAAATTTTAGGAAATGATAAGTATAAATATTCGAGAATTCTATTAGAATTTTGCTATTTGCATTTAAATGCTTATTTTGTACGGTCTGATAAAATATTTAAAAATTTTTCATTTTAATTAACTAGATATTTAAAACGCATTAGAAATAATCTTACCTTTTCGTTATTCGATGTCAAGGCTTTTAATCTGTCCTGCTGGCGCTGATATTCCTTCAGACGTTCATCTGGTTGAGTAATTTCATTGGTATTAGCCCTCATATTCTTAACAACCTTAATCATATGTCTAAATATTGACATCAATTTTAGCAGACGAACTTTTAAGTAAACAAGAAAATTTTCGGGGCCTTTTTAGTAATTTTCAGTAATATCATTGGTAACTTGTCATTGGTTTTTTAATGTATGTTCTCCACTTTTTCATATCAAACTGCTGGAAAATAAATAGGCAGTTAATAAAAATATTCGATCTTTTTGTCTACGGTTCAGCCGTATAACACAAATTAAGTAAAGAATGAATGAAAGGTGTCTACTCTATCTTTTTAACTTTGTAATTTTTGAATTTGAAATGGTATCAAATATAAATCTTTATCAATAAAATAATTAATGATTTTTTTAGGGTAGAAGAAGAAGTAGAAGCCCTCAAGGCTATTCTCATGGACGAAGTCTTAATAAAACAAGAGGAGTAAGTATAATCTATGATAGAAGTTTAAAAATCAATTAAAACTAGAATGCATATTAATTTTCGAGTTGCAAAAATTTAAGATTTTTACCTATCGTCTTTATGTTCACAATAAACATAATGAAACAAGAAATAAAAAATTAGCTATTTATTATTATGTGCCGTACATAATGTATGAATAAATGCGATTGGCATTGTAAAGTTTGTAATTTATTTAAGTGTAATATTAAATTAAAATTTTATATGGGAGGCAGATGAAAACAGCAATTTTATTTCATCAACATAAATTAACTGTCATGTAAAATTAAAAGTATATTATCATTTATATATTATATTATAGACATTTTCACTCATGTCAGTAATATGAAAACATCATTAATTTTTCAAAAGACTTCAATTTAATTTTGATTCATTTACTTTTCAGAAATGGGTCTGTAATTATTGAAACAGATGTTTTTCCAGCTACTGCTTCTGATCATTCCAGTCAGTATGTTAGAATTACTGTGGTTGCAACACTGCCCATTGGTTATCCTGATGTATCACCACTGATAGAATTAAAAAAGCCTAAAGGGCTGGATGAAACTGTTTTACAAAATATAGAAAGAGAAATCAAAAGTAAAACAGATAGCTTAGTTGGAGAACCAGTCATATTTGAACTGATTGCAGTAATTTTAAATTTTATTTACTTAGATTTTTTTTCATTTACTTAAAATTTCTTTTAGAAAAATTTAAATACTCTTCTGATTTCTTTTATAAATGGAAGATTAAGAATAAAATGTTGTCCAATTCTTTCTGTTTATATAACACAAAAATTTCTAATCTTTACAGACAGTACGAGAACATTTAACAAAAAGCAATGTTCCTTCTTGCCATTGTGTTATTTGCCTTTATGGCTTTTCAGAAATTGACCATTTCATTAAAACACAATGTTACCATTATTTTCATTCCCATTGTTTAGTTTCTCACATCACTGCAAGTGAAAATATTTTTATGGAAGAGCAAGAAAAATTGCCTGTTTGGCAGCGTACCAACTCATTTCAGGTAAATCATGAAACATGACTTTTATGCATCATAATTGAAATTATAAATAAAAAATAAATTTAATAATAGAATGTTTTATTATTAGTTACTTTAAGACTTTTTTATTGCTCCTGTTAAAAGTAAAATATAGATTGCTATATTTTTTCAATATTCCTCTTTTTAAAACAAAATTTCCTTAATTTTTAAAAAAATTAGTGTGATAAAATTATTTTGTTAATTCAGATATAACTTCCTATTAAACAAATTAAATTTCTTTTTAGCATCGATGTCCCATATGTAGGGAGGTGATATCAGTTGACATGGAAGCTTTATCAAAAGCAGCTCCTCCTGTTGAACGAGAAAATGCACGTAATTTTGAGCTGGATGAAAATCTTGTTTCCCTTCAAAAGAAAATGGCTGCTCTTTTCAAACACCAACAGAGCCGAGGTGGAATTATTGATTTAGAGGCAGAAGAACTAAAATTATTACTTCACACAAATTCTGTAATTAATTTTTTTAAAATTGGTTTTATAGAAAATGAATTTAAGGGTCAAATGTTTTTAGCAAATTGATATTAAAAGTAGAACTTAGAAGTTATGAAATGAACTTAGGTTTCTTTTGCAATTCATTCTTTAATTTTATGATTCATTTTTTTGAATAATTATATTCATAATTCAATTATTTCTAAAGCAGAATATTTTCCATTAGCATTTTTATTTTATTAATTATTTATCTTTAATATAAAGATGCCAGCGGAAAATGAATCACCAGGTCCGAGCGTTCTTCAAACCGTAAGCCCACCATCCGAAGCAGAGGATAGTTCTCTATCTCGTCGTGGTTACTCTCGAGGGAGGGGCAATAGAGGTGCTTTTGCTGCTGCTCGGAAGAATCTTCGTCATTTTTATTCTGCTTCAAGATGACGATGGCTCAATATTAAACATGAAAAGCTGTGGAAAGTTCTTATTTCGGTCTTTTTATAAGTTACCCTGCGTAATACGGTTTAACCATGTTGCTCTGTGTCTGATTTAGCTTGATTAATATCTTCGTCTTTTTAGGATCTTTATTAGCAAATTATTTATTTGGAAGTAGCAATTTTTAATCAATGACTCTTAAATTTCTAAAGTATTTTATTTCCCTACTGCTTTCGATAATTAAATCACAATATTCCAAAAGTAAACCCTTGCTTAGCTTTCTGGGTTGTTCTTTGTTTAGTATTTTTTATATACGATAAAAATTTGATTATCAAAAAAAAATTTAATATTGCTTATTTTCAAATATTTATATGATTTAAAAATGCAACATATATTTACAAGAGCTAACCAGAAATTAATGTTATAACTGCAGTGTTTATAATTTTCAAATTACCTACAATTATAGCAGATGTATAAAATTCCTCTTTACAGCTTTGTATTATTGATGTACTGTGTTTTCCACGTTTCTTTATTCTAGCTGTTTAATTACTGTCTCCTTTTTTTATAGATTGTGAAATATTAGGTACAAACTTTTCCGTTTCACATGCTTTGTGAGATTAGAAAGCTGTGATATTTTTTTTTAAAAAAAAGGCAGGATTCAATATAAATCAATACATTTCTGATTTGGCAGATCATAATTTTTAAATTATCAACATAAAATCATTTTCACTATTTAAACCTGCTCTTTTTATTGATAACTAGTCGATCTCTTATTATTATTATTATTATTATTATTATTATTATTATTATTATTATTATTAT
>JAOWBB010001092.1:0-45470 GCA_028565995.1 Ricinus marginatus | reverse complement strand
GGGGGGGGAATTGAAATTTCTCAGATCAAAAATTAATCAACGATATCGAATTTAATAAAACTTCAAAAAGCAAAACTCAGGAAAAAGCACTCGAAAATACCGGCTTTTTTACATATTTATTTTTACAGGTAAAATCGCCGCTCCGCTTGCGTGTTCCCAGCGAAACGGGTCGCGGTGTCCGAAGCAGAAAGTTGCAGTGGACCTCGGCGAGTGGAAGCCGAGCCCTCGACGGCTGAAAAATGGCGGATCGTAACTTTAAACCGTAAACAGGAGAACGTCGGCCTCGAAACGATCCGGCTTTAAGCGGAGAAGATGCAAAAATTTTATTGTTCCTTAGGTTATTTTTACTCAGGTGGGCAATTCTTCGGTGCCGCGGACGACTTCGGCGACGGAAACGGAGACCGACGCTCGACCGGAAGGGCATTAAACCACGTGACGGGGTCGCCGAGCTGCGGCCCAACGGATTTTCCTTCCCCGCGGAGCTCCGGTTCTGCGGGCGTCGCGGGAAAGGGATTTTCGGCCTTTCCCTCGCTTCCGGAGGATGCCGCGGAACATTCCCGCACGAGCGAGAAAAGCGGAAGCGTTCGACCTCTCCCGAACGACGAACCGTTCCCCTCCCGAAACCTTTCCAAATTATCCCCCGGAAATGCGTGGCGATCCCTTTTTTTTTTTTTTTTTTGCCGCTTCGAACGCGGACGAACGCCCGTTCAAAGTCGGAACCTTTTTCTTTTTTTCTCGCGAGCTTCACATCGCGGAGCGTTACTTCGCGTTCCGACTCCCTTCGGGCTTCCACTCTCGCGCCCCGCAGATCGCCTCCTCTCCTTCCGTCGTTTTTCTCCTCAAACCCGGATATCCGGCGGCGTCGCTGCGGAAGTGCGCGGAATCCCGCGACGGTTGGATGGGAGGGCATCCCGGCGAGTTGGCTCCGCGCAAAAAAAAAAAAAAAAAAAAGAAAATTTAATTTTCCAAAATTGCAGAGTGGAAAACGCGAAAGATTCCCTTCCATCCCGGAAAAGAAAAAGGAGGAACTTCCGATTATCACCCTATTGCGGAATTTGCCGGATATTGTGGAAAAGAAGGCACGGGTAACCGAAATTAAAATATTTGACTGGAAAATACTTGTTTCTTTTTTTTGGGGGGGGATGGGGGGGGGGCATTTCTCTCCAAATTGCGAAGTTCCATTTGGAAACTGGCGAATTCAATCTCATCAGACAATGAACTCCACCGGGGGGGAAGCCATCTGAAGAGCCCATTCAACCTTTTTCAAATTTGAATTATGTTTAGAAATGAATGAAGAAGGCCCGGGAATAAAGGAAAAGAAAAGGAATAAAAAAAAAAATTCATTTCTTTTAAAGGATCCGAAGCTTCATTTGTAATTTTCGGGGCGAGCGATGCCGAGAGACCGTCTGAGGATCTTCATTATGAAACCGAGCGCGGGCAGACGTAACTTTTGATTAACTCCCAAGCCGGGAGGATTGATCCCCCCCCCCCGAATGTCAAGCCCCCCCGGGGTTGTTTGTTTCGCGTTCAAATCGCAGCCGCAACTTTCTGAACGCACTCTTTTCTATTGCCACGAAGAAAAAACATTTCATTCTCGCGAAGCATAAAATTGCACGCGTGGAAGTCGACGGGAGCCGGTGCCGAACGAGTTTTCTCCTTTTCTCTTTTTTTTTTTTATGCGTATTTCGGAGCCACTTATTGAAATCGCCCTAGCAATGATTTCCCCCGGGAAACATTACACGGGGAATGCCGTGGAACGAGGAAGACAGCCCCTCCCCCTCCCTCCGAACCCGTGGGAGGACCCCACTCGACTCGGACCGGATCGGGAAATGCAAACCGATGTTTGGGGTTCAAAAACGTGGCGGGAGATCCGATCGGATCGTGAGGCGACGCCGAGGGCTCAAAAACGTTGCCGCACTCCAATGTGGGCCTTGAATCCGTTCGCGGTGCTCGCTCCCGAGAACGGGCACTTTTTCGAGCGCTCGTTCACGCGAGCAAGAGGGAACCCGTACGCTTCCTTGATTCGGACGAAGGAGGAAAAACATTTTTCAACCCCCGTGTTCGTTTCCCGTCCTGTGAACCTTCGGGAACCTGCATAATCGGACTGCGCATCGTTCGTTGCGAGGCCCGACCCCGAAGTCTAAAAGTTGGGCCTTTCGGGGGAGCGACTTAAACGGGGGGTTTTCGCCGGTTGTTCGCAACCGAGACGAAAGTTTTTGGAGGAGGACTCGATCCTGAAGCAGCAGGAAACCGAAAGAGGGCTCTTGGGAGAAATTTTGCCGGCTCCCGGAACCGGCGTTCGCTTCGGAATAACCGATTCGAGCCGGAATAACCGAAACCGACGAAAGTTCGACAATTTATGCGAGTCGGCGACGAAAATTGAAATGAGAAAAAAACACGGTCGCTGAGCGATGGGTCAGGTTCACCCGGCACGGGCGGCAGCATCGCCCGCAAAACCCTTCCGCCGACGCCCTCTGAATTTCTGGAACGTCCGACCGGAAGCGATCCGGTAATCCGCAAGCGGAAAAACTGAAATTTTCACGGGGCGACGAAAACTGACCAAATTTTTCGCGTCCCTCTGGCTGGGGGTGAGAGGGTGCCGGAAGATTAAATCGGGCCGGCTGCCTTCGACAGCGGCGACGTTGCCAAATTCAGCGGGAAAAGGCCGCGGCTGAAAATTTCCTTTCTTTTTCATTCTCCCGAACGGTGGAGCGGGTTCGGACAAAAGATTTACCGTAAATTTTCGAACGACGGCCGGGAACAGGTCGTTCGACAGCGCCGAAACCGCCACGGCAGCCAAGGCAATCCGAACCTTTTCCCCGAGGTAGGCTTCCATTCGGATGCTGCGGGCGACGCCCAAACGGACTCGGCCGCGTGCTCCCGTGCGTGCCCCGTTTCGCAAGCGAAATACGCGCAGCGCTTTGAAGCTGTCGCGACGTCGCCCCGGTGGGTGCTGCATTTGCCCTTTTTTCCGGCTTTATTCATTGATTTCCTTCATTTACCGGTTTGGTAATAAATAATGTAAATCTGAAGATTCATTTTTCGTCTCTTTTGACGGTGGAGTGCTTGAATTGCGCCTCGCTCTCAGGGAAAGCCGAAGAAAGAGCAATCGCGAACAGTTTTCCAATGGCGAAACGTTAAATTTACTTACTACTAACGGAGACAGAGAGAGGAATACAACTGGAAAATATCAAAATCTCGAAGGGAATCTAAATATAAACGCGGATAAGGAACCGGTCTCAATTAGTTATCCGTTCGCCAAATGCGAAATCAAAACAATACAAACCAAAAGCAAAAGAAAACCCGTTTCGTGGTTTTAGCGGAGACGCCGTACACGGACACAAAGGAATTTTGGAGATAAATCCCCGTAAGTACGCTAAACTGACTGCTCGGAAGGGGAAACGCGACAAAGAGACCGTCAGGAAAAAAAAACGTGAGAGTTTTGCTGTCGTGCAATTCGGAAAATCCCCCGTTCGCCCGTGTGAAGGAAGCGTCCTCGAATCGGGACGGGCCAAAGGATCGTGCGAAAAGGAAAGCCTTCCGTTTTCCCTTCCGGTTTTCCGAAAGCGCCAGCGAGAATCGGCGCAAACGGCGAGCCGCGGCAAAGAACGCGCAAAACCGTCACAGGTGAGCGTTCGCCGCGTGCCGAACACGGCCGCAGCGCCTTTCCCGCACGCGGGACGTCAGCTACAGCGTTTTCCGCTTCACGTTTGCATAAGTCGAAAATTTTCTTTCTCCGCGTTTGCCAACAGCAGTGTTGCCCGAACTGAAATTTAAAGTGATTCCAACCGAAATTATCCCTTTGCCGCACATCCATTTCGGAGCAGAGCATTTAGATGGTCAACAGCGGAGACAGATATTTTCCCATTTATCTTTTCCGCCGAAAAAAAATAAAGTCGACGCGCGGAACGAAAAGGAAAAAAATAAAATTAATTTTTCAGTAAACGGTGAAGAAGCCGCCGCTGCGGGAAAATTTTCGTTCCTCAGGCGGAGATAATTAACGCGGCGCGTTTTCTGAAGTGCCGCGGCGGAAAAAAAGAAATCATTAATCACGCTTCCGGAAGGGAAATGCGAACGGTGCTGCAGGGAAGCGGCACCGATTTTTTAAGCCGAGGCGAAACGGGCGATTTTTGCCGAATCGGAAAGGTTTCGCGACAGCAGCCTCCACCCGGCAGAAAGGGCTCCCGCGCTCGGTCTCGAATTTTCCCGAGGTGTCCGCGGAGGGGCCTTCCGCATTTTCGAGCCAACTTTTCCGCCGGTGCCCTCGGCCCCCGAGTCCTTCTTTCCTTCCCGCAGGTTTTCCGTTCTTTCTTTTCTCGTTCGGGGACACTCGGAGCAGGCCGGCAAGGGAGGAAGGAGGAGGTGAAAATGTAAATTAAACGGCTTACGATCTGTCCCGGAAAAAAAATTTATTTCCATCGCAGTAAATTTTTTTCCGATTGTGCATTTAAATTGCGTCCGCCTCAGCGAGAGATTTTCCGGATGCCCCTAGGAAAAGGGAAAAGGAGGAAAAAAAAAAAAAAAAGGAGAAAAATCAAATTTGGGAAGCGATCGCTAGTTCGTTATTCGGAATTACCGAACAATAAATAAATAGAACGATTGCGGTTAAGAAGAATAACGATGGTGAGATGAAACAAGGCGATTTCGCAGTGAACTCGATTTTTGCGCTGCAGGCGAAAATGAAGAAAAGCCCGGGTTAAACCTGCAAACCGCGCATGCCGTCGATTTCGATAGTCGTGAAAATATGATTGCAAGCGGAAGACCGATCGGAAGTTTCCGGT
This sequence comes from Ricinus marginatus, assembly GCA_028565995.1. Classification (NCBI taxonomy): domain Eukaryota; kingdom Metazoa; phylum Arthropoda; class Insecta; order Psocodea; family Ricinidae; genus Ricinus; species Ricinus marginatus. Next base: position 40,689 of record JAOWBB010001092.1, on the reverse strand, counting down.
CGTGAACGGGGAGTTGTCCGCTGTTTCCTTCGCGAACGGAACTGCCCGGAAGTGGCGACCCCGAAGTTCAAGCGGAAGGAAATCCTGCTTTGCACGCGGGGGAAGAGAAATGCAACTTTTTCCCCTCCGGGAGGAAAATCGAAAACCGCAAAGAGCCGCAGATTTGCTTGCCCGCGGCCGACCCGGCGGACGAAGCGGGGAAACATCTCGTCCGGAAGTGCGCCTGGCGGAAATTCGGTTCGGGAGCGGTCGACGAGGGAGACGGGAGTGCGAATCCTGCGGAAAGGTTGAGCCGCTCGACTCAAATCCCCGAGTCGGGGCTCGGCGGGGGGAGGTTCGAAAAAGGGGCTTGCCGCGGCCGGAGGGGCGAGGACTCGGGGAGGCCCGCTCCGAACGGAACTCCGAACGGAATGCGGCCCATGAGAAATCCGCGATCCGAAAGACGTGACAAATTTCGGAATTACTTATCGAGCGCAACGCTTCGGAGGTTTTCGGGCCCTAGAAACCGCACACGGAGAGTGACCTCAACTTCCCGCAGATAAACCAAATCACCTACCGTAGGGGATAAGATACGGCGAAGGTCGAGATTCGGATCGTGCGGAAAGCACGGGAGCGAGCGACGAGGGATGTTGGCCGAGCGAAACCGGAAAACAAAGAAGCTGACCGGAGGAAACGCAATTAACATTTCACGAATCCCGATGGCAGCGGCGCGAAAGCTCAGCCGCCTCCCCGATAATTAACTCTCGGGGTCAGAAGGACCGTGATAAAGGCTAAAGTAATATTTTACGCGTATAATCCGGGAGAAAGGTTCTGCTTGCCCCAAAAGTGGCTTTCGACCCTTTTTCGAAATCCCGGAGCTGCGATCCCCACGTAAAAGTAACGGCGGGGCAAACGGAGCGGGTTTCGATGGCGCTCGCCTCGGGGCGGAACTCGCGGAAGTTCCGTGCGCGAGGAAGGGGGCGGTGACCAAGGCCGACTGCTGCCACGACGACGTCAAAAGGAGAAAACTTACTTTTCAGGCGCTTTCCTCGTGGAGCTGGAAGAGAAGATAAAAAACAAGTTTTCTCAGCGCTGGAAACGCGGAAGGAGAAACCGTCGGCGCGTTCTCCTCCCGAACCGAGAAGGATCAAGTCACTCCCGGCCTGGGGGGCCGGGGGGGGGGGGGGGAAAAGGTTTTCGGAATTTATCCCGAGCTTCACTTTCGATTATCCCCAACGAAGGGACGTCAATCTCGTAAAAGAAAACGGGGAGGAAGGTCGTAAAAAGAGGGAAAAAAAGCCTCGGCTTCCGAACGGGGAAGTCGCTGACGGAACCGAAGCGAGCGAAACTGACCGACGCGGCGTCGAACATCGAATGACGCGACTTTGCAGAGGCGAGAGCGAGTTCGGGTGCGGAAATTTTGTCGCCGCCTTCTCAGTTTCAATTAGTTGGTAGCATTCGAAAAAGAGAGAGAGAGAGAGAGAAAGGGAGGGGGGAAATGAGTAAAAACGTGTTCGCAGCATCGATGAAAATGGAGCCGGAAGCCGACGACGCGGCAGATCCCGTCGAATCGTCGTCACGACAGCGACTGAAAATTTTTGCGCCGATTTTTCCCGCGGGACAAACCGGATCCGGCGACTCGGAAAGCTTGGAGTGCAGCCGACTGGAGCCGTCCGCCCGAACGGCGGATGGCAAGTGGAGAGGAAAAAAAAAAAAAAAATGCGACGGCTCGAATCGAGATTCGGTTCCACTGCGAGACACCGGAAGAAGATCGCAGCCGGGGGGTGGGTGCACGGCAGCGTTTTCCGGGTCGAATGAACGTCTCGAACGCCCCGAAACTTTACTCGAAGCCCCTTCCGACGATGAACGCACAGCAGTAAATTTTTTTCGCTTCCGAAAACCGAGTTTTTCCCATTTTCCGCTGCATCGCCGTGCGGTTGTGGCAAACTCAGTTTCAAAGTTTTCCGATCCGCAATCCGTGCACTTCGCCTCCTTTCCAGTTCCATTAGCGATATTAACCGAACGGAACGAAACGGTAAAAAGTGTCTTGCGGCTGCACGTCACGCCACGGAAATCCTTCTTTGTAATTGGAAAAATCCCTGAAGAGGGCACAAAAAGATCGGGAGCGATCACGGTTTCCGGGTGGAAGGAGGAAGCGTGATGATCCGTCGCGGATCATTCGGCTGATCAAATTCGGAGCTGCCAACCTGCTTCTCCTTCCTCTCCGAAGCGGATGCGCCTTCTCGTTTCCGCGGTCCGACTCGCATGAAAGATATCTTCCTTCCGTTTCTTAAACCGTCGGTTAAAAGGCCGCGGGAGGAGATTCGAGGAGCGAAGAGCTCAGGCACGATTTCCGCAACTTCCGGTTCGGTGCAATTGGCCGTTTTCGAAATGCGAGAAAAGAAAATTGCATCTGACAAAGATTCGGCAGCTAATGAGATTTGGCCGCGAACCCCTCCGCGACGTGGCGCGAGAACGGAGGTCCCTTCCGGCAATCGGTCCCCGGACGCTTCCGTCCGAAACGAGTAGGCCTGCCCCTTCCGGTCCGCGGCCGGGGAATTGCCGACCGGCGGAAAATTTGGGAAGTGCCGCATCGCCCTCGCTCGCCTCGGACCGGCTTCGTATCCGGACGAAGAAAAAACCGCGTCCGAGAAACGGGAAATTCGAGCCCTCCGCGAACGGGGAGCAGGGGAGAAAAGTCGAAGAAACCGGCGGTGGCAGGCGATGCGCGGGAAAAAGACGGCGAAAGTCTTCGGGGGAGGTTTCGAATTCCCCTCCGGGCGGAAACCGGAAGTGGATCGCGACGAAATTTTCCCGGTTGCCAACGCTTCGCGAAAGGTGATTAAAAGGTCCGCGCGATCGAGCGGTGCCGGTTCCGGTTCCCAGCGGAAGTGACGTCGAGAAAAATTTATCCGATCCCTGCTGTCACACTTCCGAAGCGTCAATTTCCTTCATAATTTCTCCTTTCTTTTTAATCGATCCCGCCCTCTATTTTTAGACCGGAGACCACATGCTCCAAACAAATAAAATTCGAGTGTTTTTTTCGAAAATGCTTTTCTCTTTGCCCTTCGCTGCCTCGTTAAAAAAAGATTATTCGAGAGATGAAAGAAAACGTATTTCTTCGATCTGGCATCTTCGCAGAGGGCCTCTTCGAGCTGCGGCGGTTGAGATCGGCAGGCGATGCGGTGCCGGGATTCGAAAAGTGCCCTCGGCTCGGGGCGCAAGAACGACAGGCCCCGTCCTTCTGACACGACGGTCAGGAGCCGGGACCCCACCTCCGGACACGTGAAAAAAAAAAAAAAAAGCCTCCATCTCGAAGGCTGCGCAGCAGGGCGGGCACACGACGGGAGCGTCCGCGCTCTTTTTGAGGATTTCCATCCCTTTGAAAACGTCCGGGGGAGGAAGACAGGGGATGATGAACACGGAATTATCCGGAAGCAGCGATCGGTTATCGGATCGCTCAACTTCTGAAGAAGAAAACCGACGCCTTCATTTGGTTTGCAACTGCAGAAAAAAAAAAACAAAAAAAAGGACGCCCCTGGAAGTTTTGGCTTTGCGCGTGCAAATGCACGCAAGGAGCTTTCGGTGTAAGGTTTGACGGAAGGAAAAGATAAAATTATTTTAATTTTGACTTTTAGCACGGAGAGGGGAAGGAATTTCCCGGTCGTTTTCCTCCGTTCATCCGACGAGCCTCCGGTCGCTGCTGACGCGGCCTCGAAACGTGGGATTTTTAAAGGAAATTCTGTCGCTGCAGCTCGGAAAACCGCAGCTACGCCGATTTTAACGAAATTGCGCGGACGCCTCGGACGCGACACAAACCTTTGCGCTCTCATGCATTTTCTTTCTCTGGTGCGCGCCATTCCATGCCCTCTTTGCCTTTAGACGCACATGCACGAGGAGGACACATCCCAACGGGTATCCGGCAGTTTGGTTAAATCAAAAATAATTTTTATCACTGGGAACGTACCTCGCTTGAAATTATTCCGACTTAATAAAAATCCCGCTTTCAAATGCAATAAAATTCCGCCTTTTTCCTTTCTCCCGTGTCACCCAATAAGTAGTTTTATATGAGAGCGAACTTTTGCCATTTGTATTTAATGATATCATTTTCCCCGAGAATTACCCGGTGCTTCATAAGAAGAGTCCCTTAAAAATGTGAAATTGACAAAGGTGGCATAAAATCGACACTGGGACAAAAATAAAATCTTTAGATATAAAATTTCACATAAATACGCGCGGAAGATCAAGCAAAATGGAGCGGGCACCAAACAAAGGATATATATATATATAACAAAAATCGTTTTATACTCTATGCAAACGAAAATTTTTTTATTCATTGAAGATAAATGTAGTAGAAAATTAGTTCTCATATTTTTAAATTTACGCTTTCTCCTTACGCCGTAAAAAGAATCGAATGCAAATATACATATATATATATATATATATATATACACGGGTTTAATTCTGCAGCAATGCAGGCGGAGCGATTTCGCATTTTTCCCATTTCACAAGCAAACGGATAAGAAATTGTTTCTTTTTTGAGTATAAGCTAAATTAAGAATATGTCAAAAGATGGAGAAACTGGAAATCTTAGGCAATAACCTTTGATTTAATATCCATTTTGAATATTATCTTGACATGTTGCTGATTTTAATTTTTCTCCCTGCACACAACATCCCTGCAGGCAAACTTCCTCTTCCTTCTCGGGGCAAGATCGAAAGTGAATTTTTTGCCGCCACGTCCCGCAGGAACCGGGTAAATTTCACGTGATGCGACATTAAATATTTTTCCCGGAAAACTCATACGGCATGAATTTACATTTAGACGAGATGTTGACCCGGACTGGATCGACCCGGGTAACTTTCTAACGCAGTTCCGAGCTGCGGGGACGACTTGAGATGGCAGCGACGGAAACATCAGGAGAGGTTCCCCATCAATCGACCGGGAGCAAGAGGTCGAAAACTTCGGGGGACCCGTCGGCTTTTGCGAGGAAGAAGGGGAGGAAATGCCGAGGTCTCCTTCAGCGGAACGCTGTCGCGGCGTTGTTCCATCGGATCAAGAGCGGGCGTTTCCCGATGGGAAAGATCGCGAAACCGGAACTGCCTGCAGTCAAAATGGAATTCGGCGGGCGATTCCCCGTTGCAAACCGAACTCGGATCGTCCGCGGCGGTTCGCCGGCTCCGGATTCGGGCCGCACCCGAAAGTACCGTGCGTCGACTTCGCGCAACGGGCCCGCCGGAAGATGCGAGAACGAGTTTGCCGCCGCGACGCCGCGTCGCGGAAAGATTCACGTTGCGATTTATCACCCACCCGTACCGGAAACGCTCCGAAATAAGCGAATAAATAATGCAGAATACTCACGTGGACGTGTTTTTCCTCCGTGTGGCAATCCGAGGCGCAATGCCGCGGAGCAGTAAGACAGAAAGCGCAAAGGCGAGGCCCAGGGAGATGTCTCCTTCTTTTTGCGGCAACGTGAAACGACCCCAACCGAAAGAAAGCCGTCGCAAGTTCGCGAACGGAACGCGATTAACCGGCAAATCACGATTTCAGGTGCGCGGTACGGAACGCGAAAAAAAAAAAAAAAAAGCGACAGCAGCCTCGCTCCGCGACGAAAGGAACCGGAGTGCCGTGGAGCAATCCGCTTCGCGACAAAAGCTGAATGGATGTGACTGCAAAATTCGGAAAAGCAGCGCTCGGAAACGGCGCCTCTGAACATGCGTTGCCCTTCCTTCTTCCCATTCATCGGTCCTCCGTGGTACCCCTGCACTCCGGGATCGGAGGAAGTGTCCGACCCTCCGAACGGCAGAAGTCCGGTTCAGGATGCCACCTTCGCGGAAAAAAAAAAAAAAATCCTACGAAGACCGCAAAAAGATTTACGCCGCGCGCGGGCCGTTCAAATATAAACGGGAGTCCGCGAGCCGAATCGATGGCGTCGCCAACTCGGAATTCGAGGCAAATCGCATGCGGTTTCCTTGATTTAAGCAGCGAATGCCGCCGATAAGTACAACGAGCGCATAGCAATCGGTCAATAGCTGCGCATTTATTAATTGTTCCGCATTACGTGCGGAGCGGGCCACGTAAAAACGGTTCGAAACAATTTCTTTTATCGCTTACGTTGACTTCTGCGGCCTTCGGCTGGGCCCTCGAGCGCGTGCCGCTGCAGGAGCTCGCAGGAGAACGCGAAGGTGGCGGGGCCCGCACCTTCATTTCCGCAAAAGCGGATGGAAAGCGATCGAGAAAAAAAACGCCCGCCACAGAAAAATCGGGAGAAGCCCACGCCCAGCAGGGGGACGCCCCCCCCCCCCTCCCCCGTGCCCCGGCAATCCGGACCCACGCCCCGCGGGGGGCCGCCCCCCCCCCCCCCGTCCCCCGTGCACGGACATTCCGGACCCCGCCATGCGTCCGAGAGCGTCGAGGAAAACGGAAAAGGGCCCAAAAGGAGCGAGAGAGACCGGAGGCCCGCGAAAGATTTTCCCTTTTCCGCCCCCGGAAAAAGGGGTTTTTCACTTTGCCGCGTTGGGTGGGGCAAAAGTGAAGGAAGTCTTTGTTTGCCGTGCGAAAAACCCCTGCCATTTCGGAGGGCCCCCAGACGTCGGTAATTCGTGCGTACCTTCGGGGGGACGGGTTGGAACCCGGCGGGCACGCAGAAGGAAGGCACGGATCGGGGGTTGGCAACATTTTCAGACGGAAATCGAAACCGACGAAGTTGTTTTGCGGGGGTAGCACGTGTCGCCGCCATAACCGGTAATGATGTATGAACTTTGGCGAATTCGTATTTTAACGAAAGAAGGAACTCAATCCTTCGAGATTGACTGCAAACATTACCGATATTATACAATTCCGATACCGCGAGCCAAGTTGTACATTTTGGAATATTAAAAAATTATATTTTCAATAAAATAAACGAAATTATGGTCTGCTCCAGCAAAAGTAAAGCGTTCAAACGACCAAAAATTTTTAATAGTTGTGAAACCGAAAAATAAAGCCCGAAAATGTTTAAGATTCGATTAAGGTTCATTCAGCTTCATAACTTCCCGAGTCAAAATGCATCGCTCAAATTTTATGTTCTCCTTTATTCATTCCCCATATGTTAACGCTAATATACGACCTAGCTGCTGTTTTTTGAATGCCCGTTCTCTGTCGGAGCAACAATGTCGATCATCCTTTATATTTACGTTTTCCACCTAAATATTCACATTTAGATTGTATCACTTGGCGGGTCACCGTGCCGCGCATCCCACGTTTCTCGGACGCGTCCTTGCGGAACGGTGCGAGAGAGGGCACTTGCACCGCAAACTCCGAGGCTTAAAACGGGACGAGAGGAGGAGGCAACCGCCGATCTCGAAACGTGGAAGAATCCGCCGCGGAAAATATCTCGCCGAACCCGAGAAAAACTTTTCGGCAAGCGGTACCGGAAACCGCGAAACGCAAAAGGCAAGGACGGAAAGACGCCTCCCGCGCAGGTTCATTCGGAGACACCTCGGCCGAGCTTGTGACGGTGCGGATCGCAGACCTGCCAGATCGGGGGGGGGGGGGGGGCGGTGCGAAAACGGGGAATTTGAAGGTTCACCCGGACGGAGGAGCGTGGCAAGGGACGCCGCGGGAAACGCGATCGAGTCGTTAACCGGAAACTGCCGATCGCAAGCGGAAGAAGAGGATCCCTCGAGAGAGCAATAAAAAGAAGGAACAGGAAGAGAGTTCAAATGCGCTGAGGCGCAACTCCGAAATGTTAGGTTGGGGCTGCCGAGGAAGGCAGCGCTCCCCGGATTTTTCCTGCTGCGGCTCCCGTTCGATTTTTCGCGTTCGGAACGGCTCCGGGAGATCGGCGACGAGCGTCCCGAGCCTTATGTCGAGTGAAACTCGGGCAAAAACGAAAAGAGGAATATTTACCATTAAAAAAAGATCGCACACGCGAATATGGCGCTACCGATGCACTGAAGAACTTTTACGGGAAAAGAAAGCGGGAAAATCATACGAAAATACCGTGTTAAAAGCGCACACCGAAAATCGCATTTCACGTAGAGCAAATTCGGCGATTATTTGATTTAGGTTAAAAATCTTTCCAGACTTTTTTCTGGAATAAAATTTCGTCGGTCTTCCGATTGCGGAAAATTGAGTTTTCCGACAGCGTTTTATCCAGCATCGCGAAACAAATATGAAAGATCAAGCAAATTTCTACATTAATTAATTCGCTACTTTACATTATGTCTCTGCCAAAATTGTCTGAAGCTTTTCCCATTTCTAATATCTGCAACTATGCCATGAACGTATAATGAAATTAAAAAAATCAATTTAAACTATATACGTTTTGATAATGCATGCGAACGCAATACGCGAATTTAATCGAACCATTCCTGGATAGCGCGAAATGAAAGGACTTCTCCTATATTTATCATAAAGGACATAAAGCTAAAATAACGTTAAAGGTAAAGATAAACGATTTAATACTTAAAATTAAACTATTTTGGGACTTTCCGGGCTATAAATCAAACCCATAAAACCGTTTACGTTGATTCCGTCCAGTCAAACCGTCAGCTTAGGTGAAAATTTTTTTTTTTTTTAATTTTTACAGTTTAGGAACTTTATGTTTATATTACTTCAGTGCGGGAGGGCTGAGAAAACACGTTCCGTCACATCGGTCCAACAGGTTACGCTTCACGAACGTGCGAAGGAGGAGGGACCCGTCCGACGTCATTTCCCGCGACTCCCGAAAAAGCGAAAGGCTCGCGGACAAACGGCAAACGAGGAAGCAGGACGGGAAGCTCGGATAATCCGCAGAAGCCGCACTCGCGGAGGGAATGCGGAGCGGCTAGATGTGCTGCAAGACACGCGCAAATAATAAAGAAAAATAAAATGTTCGAAACCTGGATAAATAATTATCCGCCATTAAATGGGGATCGGCAATAAAATCTAAATCGCGATTGCTCTCGGTAAGAGAGGCCTCTCCATAAACTCCCGAACCTCCCCAAGCTCCGCAGCTTCCCGCGGGGTTACCGCAGGAGCGAGCTCACCTTCGGCAGCCGCGCCATTTTACGGGATAATCGCCTTCCTCCACTGCTCCGAGGTGGTCCATCTCCGACAGGTCGCCGCAGTTCATCATCCGTCCCGGCGTGGAAAAACTGCGACGGGGACAACGGCGATCGTCGCACCTCACCGAAGCCTTTCCGCCGACCGTTCGACTTTCGGCAGAAATGGGACCTGGCTCGCACCCGTCTTCGTCGCGGTGCGGGAATGGTCGTCGAACGCCCGGAGACAGTCCGCTAAGGCGCGAGAACGCAAAGGAGGACGATTTGGAATGCAGAAATTTATTCGGTTCTCAATATCAGATTCCTGAAATCCGGCTCCGGAAATCCGGAATATTCCAACTGGAGAGCACTCAAAAGTGCGATTCAAAAAGAAGCGGAACGCGAGAAAGGCGGGCATTTCCACAGAAAGGATCTTCCTCGGAGCCCCTCGACAAAGGGAGAAAATGAAATTTCGAAAATGCCAGGTACGTGCACGAGATTGCGAAAAGGTTGAAGACAAAACCGTCCCGCTGTCGAGAGCCGCCCGCTCCTCAAGGGATCCCTCGCGCCCCGGCTCTCCTCGCTTTCCACGCACGCAATCGATTTTTTTTCCATCCGCCGGAAGTGCCGCGATTATCGGAGCAACGGAAAGCGGCCTTGGGCGAGAGAAAAATCGCTTTTCCGCGTTCGCGCCTTCGTTTCCGCCATCTCCGTTGAACGCTCTCGGAGACGGAGCAGAGCCGCCTCGCCCGCGCTCCATCCGAGCGACCGGGTGCTCGAGAGGAAAAATCGAACGACTTCCAGGCCGTGAACGTTTGTCCAGGGCGTTCGCCAAGGCCTTAAACCCAGAAAGACTCGGCTGCAGAAAGTCAAAAGTCGATTAACCCTCCTCATCTGCTGACCGCAGTTGCGCGAAAGCTGCTTTGCTGCCGGACAGGGAAAGCATTCCGCACTTATTTCTTTCATCGGGAAAAATTTGAACTGAATTTAAAATTTATTTCTCCGTATATAAAATTATTTAACTTTTCATATTGAAATATCCAAAGCAGCGTGAGTAAATTTAATTTTTATTTTTATGTTGGAAATAATTAATCAGTTATTCTAAATTTCTCTTTCTACCTCAAATGGAGGCGAATAATGTCTTATTACATAAATAATCTTTGATTTAAGTCGACTTCACGTCAATTATCGGTCTTAAAGGCCGCCGAAGCGTTTTCCGCGCGACAGCATCGATGGCGCGTTGCCATCTCGATCTGGGGTAAAGAAAACCGAGCATTACGCCGGCAAGACATCGGCACGGAAACAGCATCCGGGAAAGGATGGCGGAAGGAGCAAAGTTTGAATCTGGCAATCCAAAAGCTTGGGATTTTCAAAGGGAGCCGGGAAAAACCGCGGACGAAGACAAGGAACATTCCAGTCCTTCGCATCTTCCCTTCGTCCGCGGCGAGGAAGAAGTCTGCCGAAAAGCTGGCAGTCGATTTTGACGGCGGTGAGGGAAAGGAGCCTTCCAGACGGGGAAGGAATCCTGAAAATGGAAAAGCTTCAAGGGCAGCCCCAGTCGAAAGCTTTTCCGATCGGATCGCGCATTTTGCCCCGCATTTTCCAGGGGAAAGTGCAATCAATCGTCGCGCGCAGATTCACCCTTCTGTTAACCTCACGTGAAAATGAACCCTTTTAAAGGTTTAACCTAAACCTGAAAAGGAAAAAACTTTTCAAAATGCGGCGTCTTTGTCCGTCCCCTATTTCCACTCCGCATCCCCTGCACATTTCCGTCCGTCTTCATTTCCCTGCAAAGCGCCGGCAGAACCTTTCCCCTCACGTCCCATTCAACGACGAGGCCCAAATCCGCAAGTTTTCCCCCCGCTTTCACCCCCGGAGCAAAAGCTTTCAAACCATTCCGAAGGCGAATTTCGGAACCCCCCCAAAACAGTCGAAAAGGCTTTTCCGGATCGGTCGCGACCCAGCCCGACGATATCGAATCCCAACAACTTAAGGTTCCTCCCTCCGCAACCAGGGTAAAAAAAAAAAAAAATGCGGCGGCGGGGCTCCGGCATCCGGCAGGGAACACCCGAAAGCTGTCGGTCGACGACGAATCGCGATGAAAAATCTTCGAGGACGGGCTAAAAAAAGGGAGAAAAAGGAAATCTCGCCATCGCGAGCAAAATTTTATTACGGACGCTTTTTCCGGCTGCGACAAACTTCCCCTCGCCCGGAAATGGAAAAGCGAAAAATTACGCTCCGACCGATGGCTGCGAAGCTTTCTGAAATGAAAATTCACCCTCCAATAATGCCGACTCCCGCCGCTGAAACCCGCCCTCGGAATCCCCATACACGTCAGCAAGTAAACGTGAACTTCTGAGTGCGACAGCGCGTCAGTTTCACTTTGGGAGGATTAGATTGCGAATGATAAAAGGTAAAAGCAGTGAGGATACTTACCTAAAACGTCAAACATAAACATAAACCAGGTCCATCGCCGGTGAACCGGCGAACAACTTCGCCAATCAAGCATCATCGTGGACTTCCAATTCAATTTGGCACTCAACGAATGCCAAATGGAAATAATTATTGCAAACCGAATTTATCAAACCTTAAATGTTAAACATAAAATAAATTTTTACACCTTTATTCGATCCCTTCACGTTTTGCCGCGGTTTGCTTCTCGTCCCCTGGGCAAATTTATCGTTTTATAAAAACAAAAGCATGCGTTACGATTATATATATTATAATATTATTTATTGCACGTGTTTAGGATAGCAATAAATAACTTCATAACGACGATACCGGAAAAAAAGGCAAGGAAACAAGCACTAAATCCAATGTAAATATATTTTTTTTTTCTTTTGTTATTGCAGTCGCTTATATATTTATATAAGACATCAATAATTATTTTTTTTATACGACGTTATTACATAAATGAGAACGATAATAATATTATACAACAGGACGGAACAAAAACAAAAAAAAAACCCGAAAACAAGCCACGCAGAGACATGAAAGTATAAAATATTAACTCGCTTAAGAGTACATGACATAGCTTCCGTAACTTACATTACCTAATGCTTTTTGTAGCAAAATAAAGAAAAACATTGACAAAAATCGCTTTTCAAACTTTTAATAACTCATTCGGGGTCGGGATGGCAGACACACATGAACTGTTAAAACGAAGCTTGGAAGTTGAAAATAATTTTAAAAAAAAAAAACAAAAAATGATACCTCGATTATAAGTACATTTTAAAATGTCTGCTACAATAATATGATTCACCCCAATGCCGAAAACAATCCACGTCAAACCCTCTAAGGAACGAGGCGATCCTGGCAAAGGGTAAATGAAATTTTTTGTTTTAAATAAACTGCATTTGGCAACTTTTTTTATTCGCCTGCTGCGGAGCATTGCATCGGGGGAATAAATCACAAATAAAACCGTCAAACACAGAGTCTGAATGAACAATAAATCACAGAGAAAGATTTTTCAACGAGGAGGAATGCGGGGAAAAAAAGAGTCAAAAACTGCTCCGTGATGGGTTAATAAAGGCTCATTGGGATCGTCTTAAAGTTAAAACTTGTCCAGCATTGACCGTCACACAAAGCGAACGGCGCGGGGTTGGGGAAAAAGTGTCGGATCCGATTCGAGCCGACGCGGCAACGTCCGGCGGGGACCTGAAATGCGGCGCTTTTGCGAGCTCACTCCAAAAAAGCAATGACAACGGCGGGCCGCAATTCTTTTTCCAATCGAAATTTGCTTCGCCTTTAAAGGCAGAGCGAAATCCCGAAGCGAAGCGCCCCGGGGGACCCCGGAGAAAGTGTCCGCCGCTTGCGATCGAAGCGCGTCACACGCGGGAGGCGACGTGGAAGGAGAAAGCCCCGAGGACCGGCGGAAACGGGATCAACCGGAATCGCGGAGGGTTCGCGGAGAGCGCGCTGCGGAGGCCTCGCTTCAGCCGGACCCGGTCGATTCGAAGCGGGCCCCATTGCGACAAACCGGAGGGAGCCAGTTCTGACGCGTTTGCCGTGCACCGCTCCCCGTCAGTCGAATCGCGGAAAAATGGAACCGTTACTCTGCCGGAAAAACTGCATAAAATCGGGAATATTTCATCGCATAAAAAAATTGTTTAATGTACAAAAAGAAAAATGCGAGGTCCGGCACTTCTTCTTCAACGCCTGATACATATATATATATAAATCACATAAACTTATGTGTAAACCATTCGTTTGAGCCAAATTCATAAAAATCCTACTTTTTGCTCTTTAAGGCACCCAACGCCTCGGAAAGCCAATCTCAAGTAGGAAGAAAGTGATTAATTGCCGATCTTAACATCCACAAGCAAATATCGAAAAAATCTGATCCGAAAATGTAGTTTCAAAAATAATTTCAAGGGATGCAAAAAAAGGAACTTAACCTAAACTTGACAGTCGTTAGATTACCAAGAGGTTAAACCTCGCGTGGAGGGAACCCGAAGGGAGGAAAGTTTTTGCGCCGCAAATAAAAACAAGAAAAGCACTGAAAACTCACGTTGGCACAAATACATCCCCTCCTGGGTTCGCGGCAATCGCAATGCCGAAGCTTCGGGGACAACGGCGGGGCGAGGCGGTTGCTGACGACGGTCAGCAACTTTTCGCAGCGGCTCCAGAGAGCGCGGAAAAAGCGACGCTGCAAACCGACGGAGCTTTTACGAGAATCGACGTTAATGACGGACGCTCCGATACCACTTCGGCGCTCGGGCGTGTGCCGCCCATTTCGGGGTGAACCGAATAATCCTCCCTTTCGGCGGGGGAAGAAGGCGCCTTCCCAGCCTGTTGCTTGCGAGGTGGGGCGCCTTGTCACATCGCACTGACCCTTCGATTGTGGTACAAAAAAGCAAAATTTCATAAAAACGTCAAAATAACATCGGCATACAACCATATTTATTTGTTATTATCTCCGGAACACTTATTATTTTAAATCACGTTCAAATTTATTACTTTTACGATGGAACCAATAATAGACCTTTTAAATGTGTTAAAAACTATAATTTTACGCATTTAGATAATAAAATTAACATACAATCCGATATTATAAAAGCAAGATTGTTTACTGTTCCTTCTCAATTAAAAATGTATATAAATTTAATTATACAACAACATAATTGTATACGGATACACATTACATAGTATTATTCTACTGACCAATTATAATTTTCAACGTTATCATAAAATGAGAACATCCTGCAGTGTGATAATGACTAACACTCTGATGTGTTAAGATAAATAAATATAAATTAAAAAAAAAAAAAAAAAAAAACTAAAATTTCTTTTTCGTTTGTTTATAAAAATTACATAAATAACAATAATTGTAATTTACATTAATATATGTATTTTTTTTTCTCTTTATATTTCTATCATAATTTATTTTACATATAAACTGAACTTCGGCGATCAAAAGCAGAATGAGTATTTTTAAGGGATATTGCCAGGTTTCAATTTTGTGCAGAGGCAAAATGCCTCATCATCGCAATGATCAACGTAAAATATATTAAGAATCGGAAAGTTCTGTTCGAGTTAAGCTACAGGAACTATTCGATCAAACGCGTCCACAGAAGACGGATATTTGATTTACTTAATTATTTTAATATTAGTACATAAACAACGTCTGAGCTCTCTTAACGAAACTTAAGAAAATTAATTGCTAGGAACTTGATTATGTGTACAAGAGCAATTTACCAATATCGTGAGCATCTAAATACTCGAGAAACTACAATATCAAACTCTCAATATCGAAAGAAAAAAATATCTCGGATCCGTAAGCTTAAAGCTGGAAAATTTCTTGTTGGGCGTAACTGAGATTTACATTTAGGAAGAAAAAACTTTAACTTTAGAATATATATAAAATCAACCTTCCGGTTTCCTTTTCCATCTCCTGCGCGATTTCTAGCACCGCCAGCTTCCCATACCTGATTTATTCGTAATAAGAAGGCACGCTCGGCCATTCGTCACCGATCTGCAAAGGTTTCCTAACTTCCGTTTCCTCATCGCTGCCCTCCGAATTCAGCTCCCTGACCAGTGTGGACATCGCGTTCGTCACCGAATCGGCCGCCACGAGGAGATCGTTCCTTAGCGATCGAGTCAGGGAATTGGTGCTTCCGATCCCGGTCAGCGACGAACTCGAGGTGGACATCATGCTCCCGAAAGCGCTCCTGCTGGAAGGTTTAAAAATCGGAACGGTCAAAACCTGCGACGGTTAAGGTGGACCTTAACTTGCGAGGAACGGCGAAGATACCTGACGTCGCCTCCGAGGGCGGACAGACCGTCGTTGGAGAGCACGGGCGTGGGTGGAGCCGACCTGGATGTCGGGGGCAGCGCAGACGGTATTGGCGGCGACTTGGCAGACCTCGGCGAAGAATTTGGCGTGGACCTCGGCGACGTCTGATGGTTCTGAAACCGAAATTTAAATTTTCTCCTTGCATTTTAACGTGATTTGCGTCTGCGTTGAAACTGTCTAGTTATTTCTTTTTTTTTCCGAAACGTTCGACATTTTGCTCGGGTGCCGCGACGCCAGAGAGCAAGCGGTCCCTCTTTGGTTTCGAAGTCGAAATGGCGCTCGTTCGATTTCATCATTCTGAAAGGCAAATTGCGGAGTTATCAAACGAAAATCAGATCCCCCAAATGCGAAAAATTGAACTTTTCTACGCCAAAAATGCGTAGCGCCGAAACTTCCGTCGCAGAAAAGCAAAACCGAAGAATGCATTCGACTGGAAATGCGACACAGGTCCCAAAAGCAGGATTATTTACCAACCTCACATGCAAAACTCTTTTAGGTACCATGCATCAAACGTTTTTGCATCGCTGAGAAAACAAAAACTCGCATTTTGCCCTTAATCGAAACGACTTACCTCAAATAAGAAAAAAATTATTTAAATTCCGGCAAGAACATGTTTTGGAAATGAAATTAAGTTCGTCATAGATGGAAATAAGCTCGTAAAACAGTCAAGTGCCCCAAAATAGTAAATAACAGAAAAAAAAATTTTTATTTCTCTCAGACATTCTTTCGACTGTCGACTGATAAAATTGACTTTTAAAAAATTCACGGATTTTTGAAAAACCAAGAACCGGACGGATTTTATATTTTAAAACCTGAATTAAAATTATGAGTCATTAACATCAACGCATTTTTCAACTTGTATCACGTCTAAATATCTGAATATAACCGGGGATTACTTTTCTGAATAATTTTTTTTTTTTTTTAACATATACAACCGGTAAAGAGCCTTGAATTAACCAAAGTTTTGATTATTCTCTTAAATATTCTGGAACGTCAAAATATTCAGTTTCTTTCATCATCAAATGTTTAAAAAACCTTAGAAACGATCAAATATTTGTTGATGTGATACACTTTTTTTGAATGCAATTTCGCATTAATTCCGACGTATATATTACTTTTTCTTCAAAAATTGTACCGCATACACTAAACCCACACAAAAAAAGCAGGCAAAAGTGTTGTATTAAATAAAATAAAAGACAGGATGTATAAAAATGAAAACAAACACAAAACGAAACGAAATAAAATCAATTTGTACATTTTACAACATAATAATTCAAAAAGTAGAATGAAAAATGATTGCTGTTTCCATTCTCGATTTTTATACCTTCAACAACGTCATCAATCCTTCTAATTGAAGCATTAACTGCCTTCTGGATTCTTGAAGATTCTGGAGGTGATTTTCCAGTTCGTCTTTTCTCAATCTCAAAGCGCGCAGCTCCGTAACCAGCGCTGGATTTTCTTCATCTCCAGGCAATGAGCTGTTTTCTAGTTCTTGCTGCCTTCTTTAAAGATACGCAATGTAAAATTAAGTCTGAAATTATTTCCATCTTCGAAAGATTACTTTCAATATTAAATCAACCTAATTTTATAACTAATAATGAGAGGTTTTTTTTCCTTATTCAAATAACAAATCCGAAGTATGAATCTTTTTCTTTTCTGTTCTTTTCCCTTGAATACAATAAAAATATTCCAACAGTTAACAACAGTTTTCAATGGTGATAGGATAGATTTATATTTTTTTTTTCAAAGAAAACATAATTCCTCAATAAGAAATAATGATAAGAATATTGGTAATGACGTCAATAAATACCTTAACCTCTGAATTTCTCTCATTATTTCCCTGTTTTTTGATTCTAATTTTGAAATCAATTCCCTCTGAACACTGGATGTATCAAAACTAAGACTGCCTTCGGATACTGCACGGTTCTGAAATTAAAAATGTTTCAAAATTAGCCCTTTTATCGATGTAAGCGAATTACAAACTTAGTTTAGAAAAATTAAAATATTTAAATATAATAATAATACTGACTACGGACTGGTTTTGCAGTGCTAATCTAGCAGCATATCTAGCTATTAATCTGTGTTCATCATCAATTCTATTTGAGTCTAAACTGGAAGTATATTTTAAACTGTTCCCGTAAAACCCTCCTCCTCCTCGCGGTGATCGGCTATCCATGGAGTTGCTATCAAATGCCGTGTTGTAATTAGCTTCTGTGAATCCGTTATGAGAAGGTAACGGAGAGGGTGGCCTAAAACAATGATTGAGAATTAATTTCTCCTCCCGGATGCTATATTCTATTTCCAATTTGAAAAACAACCAGAAACACCTACACAATATGAGATAAATTCAACGTTTTCTCAGGCTCTTCAGGAAATCTCGGAATGTTCTGCTTGGATTTATCGGGAACACATCGAAATGATTTCCTTAGAGTATGCCCCATTTGTTTGCTGGGTGACTTCTAGAAATAAAGGCATTTACAATGATTTTAAAATTTTTTTTTTATTACTCTTTCTCGTATCCTGTAAAGTTTCACGCAGTACATGCAGTACCTAAAAAATTTTTTAAAACTTACATAAGTCGTATATTCCTTAACTTGATGGGTGACAATGTGACTCCCCGATATGTGACCTCGCCAAAAGCAATCTTGACACATTTGATAATTATGGCATTTTTGACATTTATACCGCAAACCAACGAAATTTTCCCTTTGGCAGGCATCGCAAGTAATTTGGTGAACAACTATAACAAACAATCAATAAAATATCAAGAGTTTTAAGACTTTGATTTGAACGATAGCAACAGCTGATTATAAATAACAAAAAAACGCACATTTGCCTTTAATAAATGATACATTTGTTAAAAATCTTAAGAAGCGAAACTGAATAAATTATTTCAGATATCATCTATTACCTGTGCTGTTAATTCCGGTACTAAAAAGAATCGAATGATCAACTTTCATTTCTGTCTTAAAAACAAAATTCAATGGTTGATTTATATATCAACTCACCATTTTCAACGCTGGCTATTCGATGAAGTAAAGGCAACCACATTAAACAGTGGGGACCTGGTTCACTCATCATGACATCTAAGAAATTGTTTACTGTAATCTTTTGCGTCTGGAAAATAAAACGTAAAACAGCTTTTGAAAATGTGAATGAAAATAATTCAAAACTATTTCATTTTTACTTCGCACATAAAATACATAAATACAATGAACATTAAAGTTCCTTAGGTTCATCTTTATACAGAGATATTTATATATATATGCTAAAGAATAATACAATGCATAAATCAACGACAAATTAAACCGAATTGTATAAAACTGGCGTTATTTTCTCGCAAGAATTCATAAATAATATCTTAAATCTAAATTTTCAAAGCTTATAAATAAGATAAATAAATAAATCTGAGAAAAAGATATAAATTTAATTTCAATTTTACTTTTAACAAATCCAAAGTCATCAAGCAATGAAATGTAATATTATTTATAATATTATACAGAAATTGGATTTTCTTTCATTTTCAACTTTTTCTAGCAAATTTATTTAAAGAAATCTGTCATATCAAACGTATCCATAACTCATAAGCAAGGGCCTCTACTTTCTTTATAAATAAGATATATATTATATCAAACAGGTAATGTTTAACTTACTACTCCAATGGATTCCTTATATACATATAAAGAATAAATTTCAAAAGTTGTTGTCTAATTAATTAAAAACTGCATCCAAAAAATTAATTAAGAATAATAATGTGACACTTTACAGTAATTGTAAATTCACTCACAGTGTTAAAAATATTATTGACCAAATCTTCAGAATAGCTAAAAGAAGGGCTTTCATAAACCGCGGCAGGCAATGCTAAAACTTCTTGCAAATATTCACTGAACCTCCACATTACCAGATGTCCGTTGGAATCCGAGATCTGAGAAAATATATCTGAAATTAAAAAATTATGCAAAAGTTTCAGAAACATTTGACTTCATTCACTTTTTAATATAAAATACAATTACAGTAAATAAACTATAATCACTAAATATTATGAAGATAAAGTATAATCAATAAATAGAAAACAATGTAAATTTTTCTTCTTTATTATACACATTTTTATGTAACAAATTTAAACTTTATAATTAAATTTACATTCACAATAAATAATAATTTGCAATTTAAATATGCTTACACCTAAGTTTATCCATTAGTTTTCCAGCACATAATGTTGCAAGAGCAACCTTTATTGAAAAAACCTTAATTTTACCAACATTCTCACTGAAATAAAGAAAATCCTTAATCAGTCTTCTCTTTATTAAAAATCAAATTTAAACAGAGACTCTAACTTTAATTTCAATATCATATGTAATTTTTTGATTTTTACAACTTTAAAAATTAATTAATTTTATATTACTATAGGAGATATTTTTTCAAATACTGAATATTATAGTAAGGCAACAAAAAAAACTCACATATTATAAGCAGCCAAAAGCCAATTTAGCAGAAGTCCAGTACAAGATTCAACCAGTATTTGCTGTGCTGGAGGAAGTCTTTTGTTCAAACTATGATATAGAGAGGATATTAATGTCTCCAATCTTGAAACATTTACTTCAGCATTTGGATCCAACGTGTTGAGCCCATTTTCCCTGAATGTTTCAATAGCATTCCAAATGTCCACATTATGTACTGTAAATAAGAAAATATGACAATATACTAAAACTATATCAACTTTGGCCTAAACTTAAAACATCATTATTTAAAAAACAGTAAAAAAGAAATAGTCAGCAAATTCAACTTAAGAAGAGCTTCATAAATCATACAAACCAGCAAAAAATAAATGAAGACAAAAACAATATTTATTTTACATATAATTTGCAATAAGTACAAAAAGGAAAAAAAATTTTTTTTTTCAAAAAAAGAAGGTATAAATTAATTATTTATCAAACTGCATTAAAAACCTGCAATTCACATTCAATATCACATTTATTTTATAAAAATATATTTTTTAATTCATTAGTAAAATTTTTAAAAATTAACATGGTATATTTAAATATCAAAAGATTACATTTAAAGAAACATTTTTCAGAACACATTATAATCTAGCACAGATAAATTTAAAGATTATTTTTTGTTGATTATCATATATTCTTTGGAAAAAATAAACAAAAAGATAATTCTTTCTAAATATGATTTACACTTTTACACTCATTATGTTTTACCAAATTTAAAACATATTAAAATAGCAATGCATTATAAAAATATGGAATATAATTAGGAACTTAATAAAAATTTTCAGTAAACTTACAATTTGCTTTTTTCTGCACAAATCGAAGCTTACATGCCGTTCGATAAGACGCAAATCTAATTGCATCATAATTCTGACTTCTCATCTCTTGTAACATCAATAATCTATGATCCACAGCTTCCATTTTGCTAAAAATAATAAAAATGATAAATATTGAAATACAAGTTAAAGTCTATTTATGAATTAAGAACCATGAACATTCAGCAAATTATCTTTATGAAAACAAAAAATTATTTACTTAGTTTTAATATTACTTCGTAATAAATATTCCATTTTTCTAATTTTTTCTTTTTTTATATCTTCAGATAACATTCCCATAAATTGCAATAGATAGGATATGAATGTTTATATCATGCAAAAATAAATGTACCAAATTCTTTATGTAATTAAATTTACTAAAACATCTTGTGATTAAAGTGAAAAAATAAATTGTAAAAAAAAAAATGGAACAAAATCATCAATCTTCGAAAAAGCAATCTCTATTACTGAATTAATTACCAATAAAAAGTATAAGTTCTCACTTTTTTTTATTCTTTCAATTAATAATTACTCTTATCATGCATTAACAGAGAGATCGTCCCACCTTAACGATCAATAAAACTTTTTTTAGCTGGGAATTCACTAAAATTCATACAATAAGTAAACGAAAAATATTTCCCAGAAAATATATCAAATTACCTCCTTTAAAAGTATCTTCGAATGTGAATTGAATAAAATTTTTCTACATTATTGTAATTCCGATTTTTAAAATACTTGTTTTTTCCTTAAATTCTTTTCGAAATTTACAAAGTGGACTCTCAGCCAGAAGTCAATATTGCCGTTTGTAGCTTTTCTGAACGTACTCTGTTGACTCTCGACAAATTTCCCGTTAATAAAGAATTCGTCATAATGGCGAATGAAGTAACTTAAGACATTTAATTCTTTCAAATTAAATAAAAATTAATTACTCTTTGCAAAATTTATATAATTCATAATGAATTTAATATTATGAAAAGCATTTTGGTAAAATTATAGTAGTACGGTTTTGTTAAACATGTTAAATAATTTTATTAAATATTAATTAAAATTTAAAATGTGTTAATTTTATAAAAATCAACTTAAGCAATTTAATTCTTGAAAATTACATGAGTTAAAATTGATATCCAGACCTACAATCCTAAAGTCAAAAAAAAAACCACTGAAATTAACTCAATTAAGGCATGGAATCCATCAAATAATTTCCTTTATTTAATTTTTCTTGATATTTAATGATTAACTCTATATTAATCATTAATCATTGATTAATATTAACTCTATATTAGTTAGAGGTTGATTCTAATCTTTACAAACAAAAATCATCCTGAATTCTAATTCTGACAGTTCTAGATAAAAAGTAAACTTGAAAAAGATTTTAATGAACATTTTCATTTATTCATTTTTATTTTTATATTTCACCTCTCATCTTGCAAAATGATTTAACATTTATTACTTCCTTATAACAGCTCCTTATTTTATTATAGCTCTAAATAATTATTATTTTTTTAGTCAATTGCTTTTTTTTACCTTATATATAATTTCATAACACTCAAACCTAATAGTTATTTTCTTTTCATAATCTTACAAAACAATTACTAGATGATATTTGGAAAGTAAATTGTTCTTTTAATTCTATAAACCTCCAGTAAATTCTGGACATTTTAAAAAAACTTGTTTCTGAGTATTTTAGAGTTATTTCTCACATTTTGCTTCGAAAAAAAAACCGTTATTGATATTTGTTATATTTTATGGCGCATAAAATATATACAATTTTAGTTAAATTATAAATTGACATAATTTCTGGAAATTATCGTCCTATTGTTATGGACAAAATATAATGACGACCACTTTTTGCCAGTTTAATGGAAAGTATTTTTAAGAAAAAAAATCACTCAAATGATTTTTGTTAATCACGGTGCAAGTTTCACACTATCCTTGACCTCTCTGGAGCGATGTTATGTGGCACTTTGCACGGATGCTGAAGTGCAAAGTCTGGGATTTTCATCACTGTGGAAATCTTTCGGCAGCCCCGGGGGATTTTGCCCCGTAGGCTTTTCGCTTAATCTGACGTTAGAAGTTCTTCAGAAGTTTAACAAATTGCGAAAGTATATCGCCTACAAATCCATCACAGACGGACGACTGATAATATTTCAGCCGTATGGGAACAAATGAAATTTTTGCGTTTGTTCCGACTTTTTTTTTTTTTTTTTTTAGAAGATAAATTCAAATGTGGATAAGGGAAAATGAAAAAATTTCTTAACGATTCGTAAAAGTTCCAAGTTCGGGAAGACAAGATCTTCTGCGACATATCAGGTACTTGCTCCAGTTACAAGAGTTACACGTTTTCATTAAAAGATGGCATAGATTACGTTATCCGAACATCATAAATAATGCATGGCACTATCGCTCGACCCCGGAATGTCAGCTCAAAGTAATTCATTTTGCTACAGTTCCATCTTATAAAGCCCGGAAATCCTCTTCTTTTGTTGATCGTGTCTTTTTAAGACAAACTGCAGATTCTCACAGGCGGAGACCATTCCTCAACTTCAAACCGCCGTCATTCATCGGGGAAAAAAACGTTTTTCACGTCATGTCACGAATAAATTTGGTCCCATGTGAATTTCCAGTTGCATAACCTCTCGTCATTGTTCGCACCAAGGGGTTAATTATCCAGAAGAAACTATGACATTTTATACCGATCGATGGTAATTCCTTTTTAATCGGCTGCAAAATACGTTCCATGTGCGAATTATTGAAATATTTTCACTTCTTGTACCGGGATCTCGCCATTTTCACTAACATTTAATACCGTGGAAATGATTCATTTCCGCATGCGAATGACTCTGCTTTAATCCATTTCCGGCGACTGGATCTCCGTTGACGCGACGGTGGCGCTGCAATCAACGCGTAAGATACCGGTTTCGCGTCTCCCGGGGAAAAGGGGAGGGGGAGGGGCGCCCCCCATTTTTCAAAACGACAGGATCCCTGTCGGGATGTTTTTTCGGATTCTTCGTCCCTAAGAAATTCCTCGGGTCTCACGCTCCGCACCATTAGCTTTCAGGTTCACGCCGCGCTTCTAAAACAACGCTCGTTATGCGCTCGGCCCATTTGAACATTTCGCATTGCTGCATCACCTCAAAAGCATACAGTCCATCTTTCCTTGATATCTTCTTTCATCATTTTATCACTTATTTCAAGTGCCGCCTTAATCGACGTCTAAATATATAATATTGTCATTAAAAATAAAACGGTAATGTACCTGCATCGTTCGCCTCATTTATAACGCTGCCCTCAAAGAAATTCGCGTGTACAACTGACTCAGCTGCGGTTTCACTGTTTCCAGAGCCAGTAGCCCGCTACCAATGCCACGTGCACGCGATGCGTTTGAAACTCTCCAGAGCTCTGGACAGCAATCCGACCCGATGTTGTCCCGGTGGATGAATGCTGGTCTTTTTCCTTAACTTTGACGATATTATCAATTTCTTTTGTCAGCCATCGTCTTGATTCGGGATTCATGTACCGAAATCGTCTGTCGCCTTTGTACGCTCCGCAACTTTTCACGTTCCCGTATGGAAGACAAGATTTCTCTGTGTAATTCTATCTTCAGTTTTTTTTTCACGTATTCTTTCCTTTTGCTCCAAGATTCATTGCAGTCGTTATCAGTTGGACGGGTTTTAAGCTTTCTTGTCAGCCTCAAAAAGTTTAAAACTCAAATTCCCCTTAAAACTTGGTATCTTTTGCTACCCATTCGTCTTTTTCAAACCCATTTTAAGTATTCCTTCCACGGCCACGTTTAACAGCCTCCAGTCCTTTCAAAAGTTCTTTTTCCCGATAATCTTAAACGAAGACGCCATTCGCTGTCATCATCCTTATACACGCCACGTTAGTAGTTACCGATTATTCCGGTATTTAACGTTAATAATCGATTTATATTGAAATCACAAACGTTAATTGCTCCATGATTTTAGTAATTTCACCATTAATGGTATTATATACTGAAGATTGATTAAGATTTTAATGTTCTGCTCGAGGTCTCTTATTATGAACCGTGAAATATTATATATAATAAAGAAACGGTGGCTGGCAATAAAGTTAAAACATTAATTTAAAGGTTGTTTTACCCGGGTTTTTTTCTCACTTCCTGCACTTTTCCACAGTCGGTGTATGTGCACACGTCCATTGGGGCATTCATCGACCTTTCGCTGCTCTTTTAAAAATCATAACTTATAGTGCTAATCGAATCCTTCTCTACATCTGATGCAGGCACGAAAATCAGCTTTATATGATGTGCAGCAGGGCACGCATACGTAACTAACGCACAATGCATGTTATTACCTTTCACGAAAGTTTACCTTTTTTCCCATTTGCACGTTTTCAGTTGTTCAAAGCTGGAACGCCAAAGCCCAAAATGTTGTGCGGCGAAAATTCCAAATTTACAAATCTCATTTAAAATTTGGGAAGTCCGCAAAGATGGCAGCGCGCCTTCTTCGCTGTCACCGCGCCTTTTTCGCTCGAGTTCAGGGGGAAGTATCCCGAGCTTGCGCCCAAGGGACGAAGTCTGCCCCGTGCCATCCCCAAATTCCGGGCCACAATTTTCCGCGACCGAAAACCGGGTTCAGCAACGTGAACGCAAGTTAAATTTTCTCTGAATTTTTTTTCCACTTTTCATCTTTTCATTTCGCCATCGAAGAAACCAACCGGCAATGACAGAGATCTCAAGAGCAAATAACATTATTAATATTCGGTCGACAATCCCTTAACGTGGTTGCGTCAAAAACAAGTTGACTATGGACACCGTGTTTCGGGTCTAATTTTGAGATTTTTCAATCATGCGGGAAGAGTGAAATTGGGGAGGAGCAAGGGCTTCCGGTCACGGGGGTTGGCACGTCCCCGTGATTTTCCGAGGTTTGAAAAACCAAAATTTTCTAAATCCGACAAATGGACGATTACGAAAATTCATTTTCTTTTCTTGTCCGCCTCAGCATTCATTTAATTAGCACGTAAGTTGGAAATTACACGCATTTTGTAATTGTGTGCATCGATCTTAATTTGTTTTCATAACCGTTCATTTAAGCGGCAAGTTCGGCCGAGTCCGAAAGGCGGTTGCGACAGCAAAAGCAAAGTCCTCAGATTCGCGGTTGCCACGTATTGTCCGCGTTAAAAAAAAAAGAAAATTCGCTGATGCCCTCCCTGAAACTCAATCTTGGGGAAAATTTCCATGGAGAGGAATATGGAATTTTATGGAACGTGACAGCATTAAACCATTTGATTTGCTTCAATTTTACTATTCCTTATACGTTTGTCGTTCACTTGATCCGAGGCGAATATCGTAATGGAAAAGTTTCCCAACATCCCATTAGGTTGATATCTAATGCAGATATCCCCCAGAAACTGAATCATCAGACACTGCACCCAGTGAATACAAAATTTGCCATTTTCATATTATGAATAATACCGTTTAATTTCTGTGTTCATCTTTTTCTGTTCGCGGAGACAAAAAAAGATACCTAATCTTGATCAAGCACGTAGCATATATGTATATTTTATACCGTATTATGGAGCAAATCAAACGAATATATAAGGTACGTTGAGAGCAAGCCCGAGGAATTCGAAATTTTCACTCATTATAACAATTAACCCTATTAACATTCTATATGAGTCTTGCCTGTGGCGATCAAGAATATTAGACGCTCATTTCTATTCTTTATGACACAAAAAAATATTTATAGGACGCTTAAAAAATAGTTGAAATACAGTTCCTGAGGAAAGCGTCTATAAAAATGCCATTTAATTATCTAAGAGTACATAAGACATGAGATATGAAATGTTAACTTAATTTTTTATGTCGAAATGTTGGGAATAAATGAAGGCTGCATCCTCCATCTGAGTTTTTTTTTTTATATCTATACGTTCATCTGCAAGTAACGTAATGAATTATTTAATAATTTAATCAGAACATCTAATTCAGAATGGAGATTTAGGATGCCATGTTAGACAGTTAACCGGAGGAGATCAAAAGGGCGAAAAAACAGTCTAAAAGCAGGTTATTGACGAAAATGTTGATCTCAATAGTAAGGAGTAATAAAAAGAACATGATTGAAGTCGAACATGATGAACTCTAGTTGTCGTACGCTTCCCAGGATGCGTTCCCAGGTAGGAATCGCAGAAATGTTAAAGGTTCGATATATTTCAAGTAGAAAAGAACCTGTTCGCGGCAGAATCGTAAACACTTATCCGTCATTCTGCGGCGCCGGAATATCAATCCAATCCGCATTATTCCGAATCAGAATATTTCTTCGGTTCTGCCATTTTGTGGCTTCTTTCACTCTCGATCTTGTAAAAATTATCGCAGCGTACGTCTGCGATTCATTGTTTTCGACAAATCCCATAACATTTAATTTAATCGGTTCAGTTCCGTGCCTGAAATCGCGAAACAATATTGGGAATTGGAGCGGCGTTTCGTTGTTTTCCGCGAGTACGGATCCTCCGCTTGCTCGCAACATCATCCTTGTTTTCGTATGCGGGACCTCAGGTCCCTCTCCTTGCGGGGATTGCCTTTCGACGCGTCGGCAGCGATTGTGAAACTTTAAAAACGAGCGAGGATTCCTTGCCCAGGATGAGGGATGTGACTCCAAGGGATGCGCGCGGATCACTGACATCGTCGGACCGTTGGTGCAAGGGATGCGGGCAGACCTTTTTTTAGACCTAAAAGCGCATTAAAACTCCGCTTTTGCATTTCCCAGAAGATTGAGAAAAATTCCACGGATTCGGAGGGGCGGTAAAATTTGGAATTTTTCTTTCCAATTCCCAAAATTTTTAAAAATTCCCGGAATTTAGCAGTAATTTCCGCGAATGGAAAGTAACGGCTTCGCTGGTTGTCGGGTAAAAATTTTAAAATAAATTCCAGGAAATGGGAATTTTTGCATTTGAATTTTTCCCCAAAAATTCTTTTGAATTTTTCCCCAAAAATTCTTTTTCAGTTTTTGTAACGTTCACGCTTGGCACGTGAGCGACGCGATACATAAGTGTGATGATGTTCTCAAGCAAATTCACATTCACATAATTCGGTTATTTCTGTATTTTACGGTCGCATGCTTTACGGGAAAAATGCAGTTTCATTGCGTCGGACGGAAAAATCATAAGTTTGAAGCTGAAACTTTTAATGGCAATATTCAGATTAATGATAATCTAGCATAAATTTGCTTTTACTTGTACTATATAAACGAAACTGCTAAGATTATTAAGAAATTTACTAATATTTTTACAATCAATACAGAAAACGGGTGATTCAGATTATTGATAACTCAATCATCCTGTCTCTTCAGAGTAATTGAAAAGTAAATATTTATATGATTGCTCCTCAGAAATACGTTTGTACAAGATCTATATGCATATATTGTACAAACATATAGATCGTGAATTTTTCATTCTTACACATATTACGCTTTCAAATGTTTTATATCATTCTTAATGTATTTTGCCGTGTCTGGTCTTTGTGGGCAATTTGCAGTCTATTTTCTTCCAGTTTTATTTTATCAAAAGTAAATTAGATTTCATAACAAGGTAATAAAAAAATCATTACCAAAATTAAGAATTATGTTTACAGTTCAAATCTGATTTATTCTTATAAAGAAAACAATTTTCTCATCGAAGAAAACAAAGATGGAAAATCGGGAGTGGAAATAGGTAAAATTTTCCATTATATAAGTTTTTTTTTGTCCGATGTCATATTTCAAACCGCTCATTACGCTCAAAATCAGTTTTGCTTCGTTTTATTTAAATAATATCCCTTTGTTCAAATCACTTTTTCAAATTTTATAATTCCGTGTGCGACTCAGGTTCCCACAGTCGCGAAAGGGGCGTCATAAATTTAAGGGAAATTTTTCATTTTTATTTACTTTGGTATTACGTTCACGTGTTGACTCTTCACGCGACGCCATGCCATAATGAAAATGTACACGATTCCACCGTAAAGATGCATTTCGAGAGTCTGGTGTCACGGCGTTACGTAAGCGTTGTGGGATGAACTCAACCCCGATCGGGGTCAGCTCTGTGATTATTCGCCCCGCCGGAAACCGGAAAAAAGGCGCCGTGACTCGTCAATTCAGACGGCTGGGTCGTTTTTCCACGGTTTCGACGGACGGTAATTTGCTGCCACGGAGCCCTGCAGCTCTTTGCTTGTTATCCAACAACCTCCGCCGTGACTCTCTCGATGAAGCATCGTTCTAATATCTTGACACCCGTGAAAAAGAAAATTATTCATCTTTCAAATGTAGGAGAAATTGATTTAAGATGCTCGCTTGCAGCGAAGCCTTGTTTTTCCCATTACGCAACCAATTATTCAACGTGACATTGTGAATTGTGGAATCGGGAAAGGTGCTCCGCGATACATTGGCTTCATCCGAATTTTTCCATTTTCTCTTCGGGATCGGGATGCTGGGAGGGCTGGACCCCACCGAACGTGGACGATCGCCGGAAAAGCATGAATCTTTCGTTTCGATGTTCTTACGAGCTTATTTTCTTTTTACCACGGAACAAGCAGAAGTTCGTGAATTTAGAATCGCTGGGCTGTCCGTCTTTGTCGGAGAAAAAATCCGCTTCGCTTTAAAATGTTAGTCGAAATTGCGAAAATATTTCGGCCGAAGATTGTTGCTCTTCGAGTGGAACTTCAAGTGAGACGTGCATGATTATGTGCAAGGCAACAAAACGCAAATCTGATTCATCCGGGTGTAGGAAGTTTCAGCAAGTGATGTCGCATTACCCAGAATGATACATTTAAAAATATAAAATTCATCAATTATGTTCAACGAAAATGTATCTCCTATTGATATTTGTAATAAAAACATTTAATATTAATTACCAGTTCTAAATCAGATCAATCTAAAAGTTAACTGGATTTCTGATCGAATGTATGAACAGGATATAAATGATTAAGTTCGCTATCACCAGTGTGATTAAAATGTAAAACAGCTAATTACTTAAATCGAACTTTAAGCCAAATCATCAGGTTGGGTCAACAAACCACCTGATTATAAAAGGTTAGAATGGGTTAAGATGATAAATTAGTAACTCCAATGCAGCACATATGTGATACATTAGATAATATGGATTTCATAATACATGTAATCTCTAAATATTGTGTACGTACATAATGTATGAAATATATCAATGCTGTTTTTTAAGAATGAAAATATATTTTTAAAAGTCATAGTCATTCAGCAAATCATATAAAATATATTTATCTTATCGTCGATGTGCATGTAAAAATTTAAATCATTTCTGGTTCTCTCTCGGTCATGTAAAAGGTATGGCTCTTTGTATGTTTAGCGGTTAACGATTCATAATTAATTTTTATGCTTTCGATGACGCCCTTTCTTGAACTTGTCACTGGACCTTTCCAGCTCAATCTCCGAT
This sequence comes from Ricinus marginatus, assembly GCA_028565995.1. NCBI lineage: Eukaryota > Metazoa > Arthropoda > Insecta > Psocodea > Ricinidae > Ricinus > Ricinus marginatus. The sequence continues at coordinate 10,685 of JAOWBB010001092.1, read as the reverse complement.
TTGGTAACATCATTATAACAGATTTTTGATATTGTTTATTTTGGTCAGAAATACCCACTTTCGAAGTTCAGCATACGAGAATAGACGGTGTCGATTTTCACTTCGTCCATTTTCCTGCACATCCATACTCGCTTGCTATGGTTTTTGAACGAAAGATATTAGAGCTAAACCGTATGATGTGACGTTTAAGGTCGGAAATGTGGGATTCAACTGGAAAGATATATTGAGTATGCAGGGCTTTGAACTTCGCCTTAATCCCAAGCAAACTAATTTTCGAAGTTTTATTTTTAATTTAAAATTAAAAATTAAAATAACAAAAACAGTTGACAGCTACCAATTAAAAATTATAAAGTTAAAGTTCGAAAATGTGCGGGCTCGGCACCAGCCTTACGATCAACTGTGATGCCCATTTTGGAGGAAATCAAAAACCCGTATTTACATGGCAAACTGCTAAAACTCCCAATACCTGAATTTAATAATCAGAGCAATGCTTATTACCTAATTAGTTACATGGGAGTTAATCGTGAAGGCAAATAAATTTTGTTGGTACGAAATTGGCGGAAGTCGAAGGAAAGTGAAATTATCATTGAAATCTATGACCCAGCAGTTGTGCGACTCTCATTGTGCACACTTCTGGCATTAGCAATATCTTCTATGTAAAGGATAATCGAAAAGTTACGATTACAAATTTATCTCAAGTTTCCCAACTTATGAAATGCAAATTAGATCCTTTTATCTTAAAAATAACACGCTGTCGAAATCCGCGAATAATCCGTAATTAATAACGGGATAGAGAGCATCAATTGCTGACAAATTTTTGACAGAGGTGTTAATGAAATCTAACAATATTTAATTTAACCACAAAATTCCCCAAGGTTTTTAACATGTAATGGCTCGGCAATTAGTCATTTTTACTGCTTACAGCAACGAAATATTAGCAATATTATTGGGACTTTTCGACGGTGAATCTTCAATTTGTAGTAAAATGTCAAAAAATTGCCGACCGCAACTTTCCTCTGATTTCTTGATTTTCGTTCTCTCGAAACGAAGGCAAGAGAACTGGAAATTTTTCCAAAGCCCGGCAGTTAATTTTCCGATCTTGGCGGACTCGGTTTTTCATCCATTGCCCCATCACGGTCCTGTGGATCCTCGTTTTTGAATTCCAAATTTCCCATCCTTGACCGTGCGACCAACGCGTAATCCATCTCTTAACTTTCTGAACGGGCAAAAGTAACTCGAAAATTTTTCTCGCTTCTCCGCAACATTCAAAGTTCGTGAAGCGCATGGGTAACGCAATGAAACCGCCCGATCTGAAAGTTGCATCAATCCTCTGCATCAGGAAAAACATATCATTAGGAATTACTACGAGGGCCTTGGCCCAAGACCCGATCCATTCATATTTACCGTACACTGACACTGATTTACCACTTGTCTTACTTTTCATTTCGCAAATTAGCATTTCCAGATGTCGATATCGAAAATTTTCGGTTTTTCGACAAATTACCGATCGATTTTTTTTTTGTTTTATGACCGTTTCATATAAAAAAAAAGCCTTTATTTACCTTCTCTCCTACACCACTGGAGCATCCTGACTTTGACTTCCAATGTTTACAACGTCATTTCAAGACGACAGACAGTTCTCGATTTTTTTTTTTTTTTTTTTAACACAAACATAATCAGGTTCCGAACACGATAATCTTTTTCGGACTCTTCTTCAGCTCCTCATAACTAAGCCCATTTATCGCTGGGATTATCCTCTGAATTTGAAGTAATGTCCGTTTGTTTACTTCTCCATAACCAATTGTTAATTCCACTTGAAAATTCAAAAGTTTTTATTTACATTAAACCACCGGTTTCATAAAAACGACAAAAGAAAAGATTTATAATTTGAGCGCGGAACCAGTTACGTAATAATATAACGCTTTTAAAATGAATTGTTCGGATAATAAAAGTAATCACGGATAATAATGAATTAACACCGAGAAGAGCGCCAAAGGAAATCAAATCATGTAATGCCACGTCGTCTGCTGTAGTCTTCATATCAATCAGGAGAGGGAGATGAAATAGAGAAAAGCGCGCAAAAATACGGGAGCCGAAGCTGTTGCAAGATCAACGAAGACAAAAAGTGCCCGCGGCCTTGAAGCCCTACCGTAATACTGGACAATATGGCCGGCCGAATGAAAAAACCGAGAACAATTTTCTGTTCAGTTACTTTTTGAATTTTTTTTTTCAGATCCCTTGCTGTCGTCTTTGGGGATTTTACGATTCGAATTCAGATTCAAATTATTTTTTTCTAATCATCCTGTTGCTTCAGCAACTTGTGACTTTATTTCGCTGTTAAATACATTATGATTTTTTACAACTCTGATTTAAGTTCTATTCGTTACAATGAACGAATGAGTTCTAATGAAATTAATTTATCGCCGAAGTAAAAAAAAATTAACATCAGTTTGCATTGTTATCAGATTACGAGATGAGCAAATATGCTCGTTGTAAAGCAAGAAAAAAAAACATTTTGTGCAGCGATTTTATTTCGTGGATTAAACAAACTAATATTGCAATAATGGCCGACAGCTTTTACGGTACAGAAAGGAAGACATTTTTCTAAAGTCGAATTTCATATTTTCAAATACGAACCGCTCATTCAGTTTCATCCTTTTGCTGTTTTCGATTAGTAGATTTGTTCGCTTATCCTCACTTCTTTATATTATATCACAAATTATGCATTATGCCTTTTCTCCGCGCCAAATACTGGTAAACTTGTATTTTTCTTATAATAATGATACCCTAATAGTACTATAAATAGTGAATTCAGATTTTTCCTTTTCTTTCACGGTTTACTGCCATAGATTGTATTAACTATTTTAATTTTCCATCTCCTAAATATGACTCGTGATCATCGATCTATGTTAAGGTATCAGAGACGAAAATTAAAATTTTTTTGAACCGTTATTAAGTAACTGAAATTTTGCATACGGCGAATCGTACCTTTGATTCCTGAGCGAATTTTCTTTTTCTGCGGTTTGCTGTAATTTACTGGGGAACGTCAGAGCTCCAACTCCTGGCTGATGCAGTTAACAAACAATATGAATCTATAATTTTTTGACTAATCCTTTATAGTTCTAACTTCTGATTAATTATCGAAAATTGATTATAAACGCGTTTATTGATTTAAAACTGAAAATTGAATAATATTCGAAGCAACAGAAATTTGGTCTTGAAAGATGAAATAACCATGAATTATTTAATGTTTTGCTTCTTCACAACGAGTAGATGAGTATCCCGTCCCTACTTTCATCTTTCTCCCAAGACAGATTACTGATTCATCCCCACTTTCACATTATCTCAATGTCTTATTATATAGATACATATTATGTACTATAATTCTCCAGTATTTTAATGGCCGTGCAATTGTTCTTAACTTGTTTTGCATTTAATATTTCTATTTAACGTCTATATACTGGGATTAATGATATTCATTAGAATTTGATACTTTCTGGTAAGAAAAATTCTTTTTTATTTTTATTTTCATCCACTTTTGTTTCAACTAAATATTGTCTCCATAATGCTAAATTCTTTATTTTAAATATTTATAAAAAAATCATATTTCTTTCACATTTTGGCGTAACTTATTTTTGAAGCTCTTTCAAAAAAATGTTACTGAAAATAATTCCTTTTTCCGAAATTTACAGATTATTTTTATTATCTGATAAATTCAGGTAATATAGTTCATCTTTCTTTACGTACCTACATTTATATGTGTGTGTGTGTGTGTGTGTGTGTGTGTGCAGCTCTTACAAATTAAATTAATTGAAGTATATATAATATTAATAAATAAATTTGACTTTAAAAAATTTTATGCATACATTTTTATGTTAAATAATGTTCATATGTAATTTAAATTTAAAAAAGGTTGTCTAATCTTAAAATTTATTTCATTAGCAAAGAAACTGTCACGTATTATTATTATTATTATTATTATTATTATATTTTCATGACATTGATTTGTTCATCTCAAATCTAAATTTTTCATTCCTGTTTATATGTTACTGTCAGATTCTTATTAAACTTTCTAAGCCATATATCCCGACCATCTTATTTAACACTTTTATTTCTTTTTTTAATTATCACAGTGGTATAACCTTGGTTTAGAACATATTAGGTATATTCAGAAACTAGTCTTTCCTTTCAAATTATTTATACCGTAAACATAGGTTCTGTCATTTAAACATGATGCCGTATCCACCCCCTTTGGAGTCCATGATATCTGCTTCTTCCGATCATCTCCGTTTAATTACATTTAAGCATTTGAATATGTAACTTCACGAAATTCAATGTATACATTTAATAATTGTATTTACAATCGTACATATTACAATGCTTACACCAGTTATTTTATCTCATTTTATTAAATTTGTGAACTCACATCTTTAAACCATAATTTTTCTACATTTGATTAAGAAATAATATTCACTAAGATTATAAAATAAATTTGTAATTGTTTTACTTTCTCTAAAATAATATAAATGTATATCATAAATTTTGATATTAAATAAAAATGTGTTTTTACTCAAAATTGATTATTATTATTAATATTATTATTATTATTATTATTATTATTATTATTATTATTATTATATCACTTAGAATCCTCTTCGAATTAAATCGGGGTAATAAATTTAAAAAATAAATTAAATATACACAAAACACTATATTGCCTAATGATGTATTTACGAATTTCCAAAATAATTACAAGCATAAGGGCATATCTATTTATTAAACACTATATTCACTTTAATAATAATTTAAGCGTCATATTTTCCAACAATTTTAAAATTTTTATAATTTTTTTTATATATATGACAATGACTTTGTTTTTTATTAAACTTCAAAATAATTTTACTACGATACAATCTCATTTCCAGATCAGCATCATATTTCTTTGTTTATATATTTTTAGAGAGCTCAAATAAATTACAGATCAAAAAGAAAATTAATTCTTCTATTTATAATTACAGATCCTATTATTATATATTATATAGAATTATAGATCTTTTTGTGCTTCAAGTTACTTGTTAAGTAAAGCGTTAAAAAAATTTAATGTAATATTTCATTTTATTTTAATGTAATATTTCATTTTAAAATAATTGAAAAATATGAAATAGTTTGCAAATAAAGTTATATTTAGTTTCAATCCATAAACATATATTTCCAAAATTTTAAATTTTTTTTTTAATTCATCTTCTATAATTTGACAATCAGATCCTACCGCAGCTCGACTTACACAAATTTATATTTTAATTTTTTTATTTCTCGATCGTTAATGTTTGAAAAATGAACAAGCAATTTGTTATCTAAAAATGGACATTAAACTCAAATGGCAGGATCCGAGTATTTAATAAATTGTATAATTTTATGGAATCGGCTTCGTATGAGAATACACATAGTGAAATAATAAAGTTTAGAAACTCGCTATAAGGGTCCGGAAAAAATAAGCGATGCAAGTTTCTGGTTCGCTTAACATTTATCTAAAAGTAGCACCTTTGGGTCAATTTAGTAAATGTAATAAAGTAATTTTCCTCTGATTTTTCCATTACTTCGAGAACATTAATAAATAATAGTCTTCCACTCTGAACTTCCACAAATGGGTCTCTAGCTGATTGATATTGACAGTCAATAATGCAGTTAGATGTCATAGCAGTTAATCACGACTGCAATTGAAAATTTGCGTTACTACGAAACGTTTCTCATTTCGAAATGCATATCACTGAAAAGTCTAAAATGAAGTTCTTCATCCGTTGAAGTTGCCCGTTTTATTGAAGATGTTTACTTATGACAAATGTTATTTACTTTCGTTGGGTTTTAACGAATACATCTATCAAATTACTTAACTCTAGGGCATCAGTCGATTTTAGTAATCAAACACGACTCGTGCAATCTCCAAGTGAACATTATTAGGATTTTTATTTTTCTCAAACAATCCCAAACATATAATTATTTTTTTTTCGAAAAATTTTAGTTTTATTTGTAATGCACATAAATGTATATGCAGCATTTATTAATATGTTTAAGCTCTATAATACAAAAGCTTCACAAATAATGAAAATAACCAAGATTTGACAATGACTTCGAATCCAATTTTTTGATATAAACTTTGCATTTATATTCAAAATTATGAGAACATTGTTCTTTGATATTATAATTCGATCTAAATAATTAAGGAAACGCTTCAACTGGCTTTAATATTTAGTCATTTAATAGATGTTTGAATCAAAAAAAAGTCGATTTAAGAATGGGTAGTTAATTATTATATGTTAATTTAGCCATTTCGTTTCACGTTTTAATCAAAGGCTTTTTTCTTCCTATTTACTCTGCTTGTTACATAATGGTTGGCTCTTTGTGGGGTCTTCGCTTTCCCCGTGTTAAATGATATCCTCCGGTTTGGTGTTCATGATATGGAAGGTCAATTACGCCACCGGAGGACTTTTCTCTTGCAGGGAAGCGAAGATGGCCCAAGCGAGGAGATGGTGGCTCCAAAAGTGGACGTCTATTCGGCATTAGACATTTTCGCTCGGTTGCATAAGAAGGAAGTTTACTTCTCTCAGGAACTTATATAACTATAAAATTGCAGCTGTAATCGGTGACAGTTGATCATCTATTTGCCGCTTTGTTGTTCGTTTTCCCGATCGGGAAATGGAAATGCCATAAGAATAAAAGCAATTCTTTTATTAATGATCGGTCGTAAATCATAAATATTAGTATGCATCGGCCTTCTTCGATTTTTACTACTTGGCGTAATCCCACGCGGCTCTCTCTATTTGACTCGTTTAAAATATTAGATATTACCCCGAGCATCAAAGCTAATAATGTATTAGCAAGTCCGTAAATTTTGTAATCTGTTTTTATTAAGTCAATTGCAATATTCTCTATTTGCCCTTACCCGTCTTTAGAATTATCAATTTAATGTACTAATTATCTGTGTAGCTGACAAAACAGGCTTTGAATTATTGATCAGAAGAAATTCCAGTGCTCTACGTTCGCCTTTAACATATTTCTCACATAGACATCCACATCATTTTCCCAGTCATTTAAACTTTTTTAAACCTCAAAAGATTTACTATATGCACTAATTTAGATGACTCAAGACACGGCACTTTGGTTGGTGACTAGTCTTCATCATTTCAGCCAGATAACCGCTTCGATTAAGTGTTTGATACTCAAATCGACTGCGGCGTAGCGCATTTAGGAAAAAGCGAAATGTTAAAGTATTAAAAATAATAAGGGACAAGCGAAGACTGAAAATTATTACTCGCGATTTTTCATTTTTTAAAAGCGTTGATATTGCTCCAGTTCCGATGTTCGCATGCAGAAAGACAGAGCATACCGCCTTCCTCTTCTTCGTTAGCATCTATCATGAGGATTTCCCATGATCGTTTCCGATAGTTTAGGCGTGGACAGATCAGCAAGCAATTAATGGGAAGTATATGTACAGTTTCTTGGCATGATGATCATAAAAACGGATAGATTCATTCAAAAGATACGGTGGTATAACCAGCATTAGATCGCTTTGAGAGATCGATGATACTTTGAACTAGGAGGTTACCCAGGTTAAATGTAATAAATACCTCAGGATAGGGAGTGGATATGCGTGCATTCCAATCATTCTCCCTCGATATCGAGGAAGGCAAACGCCAGGCGAACTTTCTTTTCACTGCTGCGTCTCCGATGAGGAAGGATGAAATTCGTTGATCTTTGAACCTGGGAGTTCAAAAGAATCACGACCTGGCACTTCCGCTTCTAACGTCTTTCCTCATCAGGCGGACCCAACTGGTTTGTCCCCTGGCCCCCTTCCGGAAAAACTCTTCGAAATAAACACAAAAGCTAGGAAAATCCTTGCTCTTGACGCAATATGAACGCACGCATGTAATTCAAAATAACATGCTTATCCAGTTATCTAAGATCGTCATTATTCATCCTCCACGGGTTATTTTGTGTTATGTGTTTCAAAATCTCTTTAAACATTATTAGCGTTCATGCTTTATAGATAAATCGCTGCTTTATTTACGAAAATAAGCTACTATAATTGAATCCTTGACATATAATTACTAGCACAATAATCTAAAAGTAAAAAAGTGACTAATTCGTATATTTTTTTTTTCTCCAAACAAAGATTCAATAGCATTATACGCGCCAAAGTAATTTTATTATATAACCTATTATGTGCTAGCAATTTAGATGTGCCAACGTGAAAAGCATCAATATGCCATCCGAAAGATCATTGATTTTATAGATGTAAAAAACTTAAATTAATATTCATGCACTTCGAGCGCTTTATTTACGCACAAAATGATGGATTCAGATATGACTGTTTGACAGCATAATGAAATCACATACAAATTAACCCGGCATGGAAATATTTAAAGGAGTGAGGTTAAGCGAAATGACAATCAAATGCGTTAGGCTGATTCTGTAGCGCAATTTGACCTAACCTCAATATGCCTCGACTATCCTAATCAAAATAATATTATTTTCGCTCAGAAATATGTAGGCAGGTTTCATAGATAAGCCTAGGTCCCTTTCTAGCAGCCCTAAAAATTTAATTTTTAATTTCATTTGTTACATCTGCCTTCAATGTCAATTTATTTCCCGTCTCAAGAGATTACCTGAATTCAGAAAATTAAGAAAAAGAAACGTAATATTGTTTACGTAATATCATTATATCTACTTTTTGTTAGGTGTAAAAACAACTCTTGTAATGATCATTTTAAAATGAAATTATAAGGAAGAATAATTTCATTAATTAAAGAATACCTAACATATAATTATTGAATTAACAATAATTTGGGTGGCTATTACAGGTCTGTAAGCCTATGTACACTAAATTTAATTATTGATGCTAAACCCAATAAAAACAATATTATTAAAAAAGTAATATTTATAACATACAAAGAACCAAGATTTTTAATTGTTTCCATGACTAAATTATTTTGATTGTGAAATTGTACTTATTCTTTGTATATGCAAAAATAACATATAGCAATGCGTAATATCGGTGGGAATTCATATAAAAATCGTCTTTATGTATACATTCATGTAATAAGGAAGCTTTTTCTCAAAAATTTACAATAATTATATATTATAAACTTATTTAGATTTATCAATTATTCATCTGGGAACTATAATTTGATTTAAAGGTACGTATGAATAGAAATTATTTCGATATATTAAAATGATCTTTTAAAAATATATTTTTGAAGTTTGATTTTATATATTTGAAAGACAAAAAAATAAAAACTTTTATAATATGATATTAAAATTAACTTTATTATTTTAAAATATGAATATAGTTATAAAAATAAGTCAAATAAGTTATTCTTCAGCTGAAACTTTTAATGATTAATTGGATTTAGATACTAAGCATTATGAATATATGAATAAACGTGGGCTTAACCCGCTTCAGAAATTTTTTAATTTTGGCCATAAAGATTTTTGTTAAGTATTTACTGAAAAACTTATTTTCTCTACTTTTTTATATTTCATTTTGAATGTACGTAATGATAGTGCAAACATCAAAAAAATCTTTAATTTTCAAGTATACATTTATGGAGCAAGATACTTAAACATTATATCTAAACCGACATTTTCCGAGGGTTTTTCTTTTTAGCAATTGCTGACAGCAGTTACCGTAGCTTCAGTTCGTAAAATAATTAGTTAAAGGGTTCATTATTTTAAAATACATTTCTTTAATCATATACTCCGAAATCCTCTTAATTATGCGATTATTCAACTTAAAAATGCTCTGTGAATGGTAAAAATAAACTGAATGTGGAATCAAATTTTTCAGTTTTACATTTTAAATCTCTTATTCTGAGGGCACCCGTCGAAAGCAAGAAAAACAGGCTTTTGTACAAATTAATGCGCTAAAAGTGAGAAATTCGAAGTTGTATTATTTAAACATTCAAATACAAATAAAGAACTCTACACGCAATCAACGGGAAAGTTCTTTCATTTAACAACCACCAAAGAACAAAAAAAATTTAATTGCCGCAACATTTTGTTGCGCATAATCAATGCAAACATACCTTATACTTTATTGTTTAATATTTTGCAAAATATTCCCGATGGGAAAAGCTTCGCACGGAGGTACAATATAACCTCATTCACACTATATCTCTGCAACCATATTGAATGGATCGCACTTACTTATTCTTAAAAATCAAGCCACAAACGTGTAGTTGAGAAAATCCCGTCCTCTCAATCTACGGCATTCCATCATCGTAGCTGCAGTCAAGTAATAAAGTAAAGAAAAGGTTTTATTTCCCTTGTTTCGTGTCCACTTTTATTCAATGTTTTCACTTTCGTTTATTACGAGAAGAATCTTCCTTATCTCTGCGTTCTAATTCACTCGTGTCATCATCAAAACATATTTATTTAACAGCTGACGTCATATCCCCGGAAGCGATAATCCATTTCACAAGAAATTTAATTCCCGGCAGCTTAATTTTTTAATAATTCCAAAACAGGATTTTTTTTTCTTTTCATCATATCACCGAGAAATTTCTCCAGGCTCAAGCGCGCGAATTTGGTTTCCCAACACGAAATGCGACTTTCGAACGAAGAAAATGACCGCGAGATGTGCCAAACGGATGGATCCGTTTTCGGAGAAAAGGAAACCGTTATCGCCC
>JAOWBB010001071.1:0-45564 GCA_028565995.1 Ricinus marginatus | reverse complement strand
TTTGTTTTTTTTTTTTTTTTTTTTTTTTTTTTTTTTTTTTTTTTTTTTTTTTTTTTGATAATATTTAGTAAAGGCAGCGAGAAAAAACATTTTACTGTAACAAATGTAAAGAAAAAAAAGGAAAAAGAATTAATTTCTCCCGAAAGTTAGATTCAAAGAATAACTATGTTACTGAGTATGCGAGCATGTTCTTCGTATGTCATATCTCTTATGGTCATAAGTTCTTTTAATATATCCGTGTAAAAGTCTCTGTTATTATTGTCGCAAATCTGAAAATGAATTTGGTTTCGTTCAAACTTGGGCATCCAGATGAATCTATAATGAAAGGCAGTGAAATTACTTTAAAAATTATATTTTTCCATCACCAATATGGTCTTCCCCACGGTAATTTATATTTTTTCCAAGCAAATAGAAAACTACTAACATATTATATGTCTATAATAAAACATATCTGTCTATATTTAAAAGAGTGTACTAATTGAACCTTGCATGGCATTTTATTAAGTTTACTATTGATGTTATGCAACAGATAATTTTTATTGTTAACATTATTTTATTTATGTATTAAATGTAATAATAATATTAACCTAAAAATAATTTTTTAAAAATGTAATCTGCTTGATGTATTTATTCACATAAAGATTTTTATGAAACACATGTTTGATTTTATTCTTCAAAGTACTTTTATATCAATTTGAACTATACCTAATGTTGAGGTTGAGTAAATGGTAAGTTCAGAAAATTGCAAAAATGTCACTAAAACATCTCAGAAAATCTCAAAAAAAATGTCTGTCCATATAAGGGTAAAAAGTTCTTAAATTTATAGAGCACGAAAATTAAAGACCTTTGAAATTTGTATCTAAGAATCTGGGCTTGCATTTCCTTCCACGTATACATTTAAATTATAGAATATACATATATATGTGTATATATATATAAATATTTATTTATTTTCCCGTAGCAAATCATGAACGAAAATCAGAGGGACAGAGAAAGAGTCATAGCAGAGTTTCAAGCACGCATTCGATCAACTATCAATTCTAAAAACCTTAAACTTTATGTAAATGCCTTCCTAACGTAAGTTTCTGTATTTGCTGCGTTGTACAAATGAAAATGAATAGTTTTTTATGCGTTAAAATTGTTAAGGTTTAATTCAACAACGAAATTTCTGAAAAAAATCAAAATTTTTGAATTTCAAATATTATTTTTCTTTAAATAGCTTCTTTATTCACTTGAATAAATGTTGGAGAATAAATTTTTGAATGGTTCATTATTGCGATGGGACCTGATTGAATTAAAACAAGATTTTCTTTATTCACTGCAGTCGATCAGACTTGCCTCTCAAGAACATCACTACGGATATTTTGTTAATAACGGGTGTGCTAAGTTCATATGCCTCCGTTGTCGAAAAGTTGCACAAGGATATGCCCGACAAAGGAAAGGCGACACTCTTGAAGATCGAAAGAGCAGGGGATGTCCTCCTTGAAGCTGTAAGTATTAGTCAAAAGTGAAAAAAATATAACGGGCGGTTCTCCTCATGGTGATAATTATGATACATATATATTGATTTCTTCGGTATAACACCCGGAAACTATGAGTGAAAAAAACAACTAATAAACATTAAGTTGTGAGTTTCTATAACATTATATTATTTTACTTTTTCAGCCTGCAAAAGTAGCTCAGGCCATCCTTCTTTTCTGCAAAGGTTTAGGTTTGCTGACATCCGTCGTCATGCCGGGAGTCGACAGACAGAGAACAATGTCGCAATGCAGTCAAGATGAGACAGTCGCGGGATTCAATAAAAATCGGAGACTATCCCGTGGGATGTCAATGGAAGAATACGATAAACCAAACATAAGACGACTCTCCATTACGCCACCCGATCTTCCGATTCCAAACAAGAACTAAAAGAAACTTCTAATGAACCTGAAAAGAAAGACTTTTTTTTGTCTGAAAGATAAAAAGTGCATTGTAAAAAAACTTGAATCGAAACGTAAGAAATGGTAAATATTGACTTGGATATTGTCATAGATATTTAAAAAACATCTAAGTATATGAGAATGCAGAATTGACGTAGAAGGAAATTTATTGTTACTTTTTACAGTTCTTTCTCGTGTATTTTCTTTTATTTTTGTTATGAAGACCATAATTACACAAAGCCAAGTCGCAAAACTGCATTAGAACGGATAAATTTGTACAATAAAAAAACAGCGAATAATCATAAAAAATTATTGAGTAGAACAAAAATTATCACTTTTTACAGTTTTAAAGTAGATAACGTTAAGTTATCTATTATCAGATTATAAGTTTTTTACGTTATTTAAGCTAGATAATGTGCTTATTTGGATAAAAAGTGCATATTATCCAACCTGGAACATTGATTTATAGTACTTGTTTATGTTCTATACATATTGACTGCACTTCCTCGAAACCGAATAAGTTTAAATGCTTTGGAATATAATATATTTCGTAATATATGTAACTAATTTATGGACAAGATAATGCCAAGTAAACTTTCGGAAATATAAAATTGTGAAAGCTACTTGGCATGGCTGTCGATGTAACTTACTCGTAACAGAGATAGCCATAATCTAATATAAAATAATGCAGCAGAAAAAAATGAATCTATTTTCAAATGTATTCTTTTATTTAAAAAAAAGTTTCAATTGCTTTTATTTGATAACTTTGCTTTAAATTTATATCGTTATAAGACAAAAAAATCACAAAATTTTAGATGTTTTATTCCAATTCTGACTGGCTTGCAAAGTAAGTCTTTACACGTTTGTAGTATATATAATTTAACAAAGAATATCAATATTTGATTCGGTTATGAGTTAATATAAAAGATATTTAAGAATTATATTATATAGCCCGCAGTTTTTTTTTTCATATCAGTTTAAAACTCGATTAATGCGGATTTGTACATATTTCTAGAGTTTCTTTAGAAGTCAAATAAAAATTATTTTATCCACTTTTAGGCTATTGATATATATATATATTTATATGTAATTATTATAAAATTTGATTCCAGAAAACTTAATTATTTTCACTATAGGGCCCCAGCATCCGGCTCAATTATTCTTTAAAAGCTCAGATTTTTCCGGACTTAGCTAATTTAATCAAAAAATTTTCTATAATACAATCAAAATTGGTTAATAAACAAAAGCATGTTAAACTAGATTTTTTTAAAAAAAAAGAAAATTTTATATTTATTAATCATATCTTAAGCAATAAAAAAATTTTTTTAAAATCTCCATAAATCAGTATGCCTTTATTTGAATTATTATTCTGAAACCAATGTTATTATTTTCTGTACAAAAAAAAAATAGGTAAATAAGTAAATAAACCTCAGGACCAAATATTTTATGGTTAATATTTGTATATCTTAATGTAATTTTTTTTTATTAAAAACCTGGAGAAAAATCTCGGGTTCTGTTATAAAAATTGGAAGTTTTGAAATTTTTTTTATTTTTCTATTGCCAAATAATTTTAAAAACTACCGAAGAATTATGACATTGATGCTAAGTAATATATTCGCCAGTTTTGATATGCCCAGAAGTGCTTCAAAAAAAGACCATTTGTGCCAATTTTTTTAATGCTTGAAAGTTCTATAAAGTTCTTCAGCTCCTCACAAACAATATTTGTTAAATGTATTTTCAGTGTATTAACTTCCTATATAATAATTATATCCTTAGAATAGGTACATATATATTTCCTATCATCAATATTATTAATGTAAAAAAAATATCCATAATTATTACTAATGAAAAATTATTGTGAAAAAAGGCTTGGTTATTAGGAAATTATATAATTATTTTTTATTATTCATATTTTTAGATTTATAATATTAGGTTTCAATGAGAGTTGTTAAGTGCTAATTTTTTTTTAACGAGCTTTAGTTAATTCTAAATTTTGTTTTTGCATATGGGAAAATTGATTTTTTTTTCTGTTGGTTAGTGGGTCAAAAAAATAATGTCAGCTTCATTTGGTTTGTTCGGTCCTTGAAAAAGTTTTATTATAAAATCTTATATAAATAGTTTCAATGTACAAAACAATAAGAGGCTTTTAGCTTGTGATTAACCTCTTTGAACTACATAAGAATTTCATAAATCCCTCTAAAAATCAATGCTATACGAAAACTCTTATATCCACTATCCTTTTATTTATAAAACTAATAATTTTAGAGAGAATTATGTTTGCTACAATCCTCGAAAGATATATTTATTCGTATATTTATTCATAAATAAATGTAATGGATAAAAATAAAATCTTGTATGTGTATATATATATATGTATATATATAAACATATAATATATATACATATACTTTTAAATAATTTATCTTGAAAGTTCTTACAAATATTAATTAAATAAAATAAGTCGAATTTTACTAACACTAGCTTTATCATTTGTTTAAAAATTAAAACATCACGCTATATGATAAAATATAATTTAAGAAGAAAAAATATAGAAAAAACGAATTTAAATATAAGATTCTTACCATGAAATTTTTGCCAAATAACTGTTTAATATTGGGAAAAATTATAAAACACCCTCAGCAGTTTACGTTAATAAAAATGAAAAAGTAATAAACCTCTTTGGAAATTCTTGTGATAAAAGATGGTAAAAGATTGATTCTAACGATGAAGACATTATAACATATCAAGTACAAATATTCTTGAATATATATATATATATATATATGTATATGTATGTATATATATGTGTGTATATATATATATATTATCTTTTTGCTTATTGGACTAATTTTCCAGCAAAACATTGTTAAAAAATTTTATACGATGAATTTTTTTTATTAGCAATATAGGAAAACATAATTTGTAGTCTTTTTTTCTCGCAGTTGGAACATTAGTTTTTAATATAACTTATAATATGCTACTTCCTGAGTGAATAAAATTTTCTCGCTGAAAAAAATATTTATGACTTAAATACAAATTAATTAACATATGCCAATAAGATGCATTTTTCCTTTAAACAATTCATCCGTAATCATAATGCGAATCATGATAACTTTCGTCTGGAGTAGTTAATAATATTTTTTGAAAAAACGTATACAACAATATGGATTTTCCCATTTCAAAAATATCTTTTTATTCTTGTAAGGGCATCGAAATTTCCTTGATTTCCAACGAAAATAAGAATTAAGGATTAGCCAGTTGTGGTATAAATATTTAATAACATCACAAAAACAAGATATAACAATCAACAATTTCAAACGATTATGTATGTATATATATATATATCTCGGAACGCACTGTCTTCTGACCTTTCTATTTATTTTTTGTTATTGCATTAATAAAGTAAAAAAAACAATTCTCACTTTTGTTTTACTTTTCCATAAAAACGTGTAGAAAACAAGAAAGAAATACATAAATGACTTTTGCTCTTTACTCTCTACCTTTATACTGGTTCCGTTTTTATAAGTTTGTCTCTAACAAATTATCGAATAAATGACAAAGTCCAAACAAATTAGAAAAATGATTTGGAATACTTAGAATTTAACGCGGGATTTATATAACCATGAGGAACTACTGGCTTTATATGAAGTTTGCAAATTTATACATAACATGGTTTTGGATATACATGTTTGTATTTACATATATACATGTTCGCACGTTTTCGTACAGTGATCGGAAAAGCCGAACTTAAATACACGCGAGTAAATTATTTATATTCACATCCGTCACTGTTAAAGAAAAAAAACCAGAGGCTTATCCCGATAATATTTACACAAAATTTCGGTTGTTGTGAGAGCGGGCATTTCGTTGCCCATTTTTTTAACCATATTGTTGTAGATCGTCCGATGTGCAGTAACGTGGGTTTGTTGGATTTATGAGCACTCGGGAGCGGAAATCGTCTTAGATTTCGAACTGTTTCCCACATCAGGAAAGGAGATCATTAACTCTTGAAAAACAATCGTTTAAAATGACCGTTTTGTGAGGCATCGCTTCAAGAAGCCTTTTCTCGCTTCCCCCTTTCGCCCCCCTTACATTTTACCAACTTTGAAGTGAAATAAATTGAAGTCAAAAGTAAGACCGAATTTTGCTGCTTAACTGGAAACTGCCGCCAACGTGAAAAAACAAAAAACTATTGAATGAAAACATAAAACATGAAAATAACAAAATAAATATTTAAAATAAGGAAAATTTTCGGTGCAATCCGTTAAAATTAAACGTTTATTTTTTGACTTGATATAAAGGTAAGTCGATATTGGACGTCAAAATCAGTTTTTATTATTTTCCCTTTTTAATGTAAAATTTAATTTTAGAATTAAAATTAAGTTTCAATTGATTTGGACATTGGGGTAAAAGTTAAAATGTTAAAAAAGTTAATAAGTTTGCAGTGCCAAAAAAGAAATGCTGAAAAGGCTTCAAAAAAAGTTTGTTATAAGTCAGCTTTCGAATTGGTGGAGAGTGGTAAAACTTTCGCTATAAGAAGATATAAAAAGAAAAGCGCTTTGAAAAACACTAATTCGACTATTGTGGTGTGCTTTGGAAAGCCCTTTGTGCTTCGGGAAATTTCGGAATATTTACATTCTGATTTTGTTAGAGCCGTCACGGCTAGAATAAGGATTTTTATGTATATTATGTGTGGTTGAAGAGCAGCTTTTATGAAGAACTAAACTTCAGCATAATATATAAATTTCATATAACTTTTTTTCGTAATCGTATCTCATACATGAAAACCGTCTTATGATTCGTTTTTCGTTAAACTAATAAAACGCGCCAATATCATAAAATTCGAAAAGGAAATTCTAACAGTCTACATTGGCATATAAAATGTTTGATATTTGTTTTGCCTTCTCATCCCGGATTTGTCGACTCGCGTTTCTCAGACGCTTGATTTTTTCCACAGTTAATTAATAAAAAAGAAAATTGTTAAAACGATGGAAAATGCGATTTTCGATGTAAAAGACAAAATCAACTCGCTTCAGTTTATCATCGAAACGGAGAGCAAAAAGATGTTAGAGTTTCAGGAACTGTTAAAAGAAGTGCAAACGTCAGTTGAAGTGCCCTCTCGGAAGGACATGAATCGAATGCGAGACAAGGAGATACTTAAGATGACGAAGAGATTGAATTCTGCGACAGCAAAATGCAAGGTGCTGTTGAAAGACATCGAGTCGGTGGAGCTAGACAAGGTTGATCCCAATCCGCCCGACGTGCAGAGGATGAGAAATGAGCTGAACCAGATGGACCTGGAGATCAGCATGGCGGAGGACGAGTTGTACGAGCTGGAGAGAGAGGTGGAAAACACGAAGGAAAGCAACGCCTGGCTCGAAAAGGACATGCTAAAGAAATTGGATTTGCTAGAATCGGATTTCACTAAAATGGAGGAAGTTGGTTTGTTAAGCCTCAGGTACGTATCCAGCCATAAGATCGCCATCCCTCGCTTTTCTGCGGTTTCTAATATGCGTTCTACCGCACAATGACACCCACGTTTCCTGATCACTGGAGGAAACGCAAATTTCGTCCCAAACCGTTTTCATTTATCCGTTTGCCACTAATGTTAATTGCACAAAATTGTAACACTTCGTCAACTTAAAAACTGTAAATGACCAAAATTTAAAATTATTTTATTCAAGGTACTGAAAATATGAAATATGTTAAAAATAGTGATAAACATTGAAGTAAAAGGAAAACTCATTTGAAACGATCGTCCGAAATATATTCATTCGGGGGATCGTTTCAAATGAGAATGAAGGTTTGGTCATATTTCATATATCATATTATCAACAAAAAAAATTCATAATATATACTTATGTATATAAAGTATAAATTTATGAACCAAAATAAAGAACTTTTGCTAAAATTTTACACATTGCTTTCATATAAAAATCCAATATCATATTCTACCTTGTACTAAGATATTAAATTAGCGATTCTCAATTATTTTTCCTGAATAAATATAATTTAACATAAACCATGAAATATTTCATTTACAGACCGTGGTTGATTGTATTATTATTATTTAAAATCCCCAATAAAATGTATTATTAAAAATTTCATAGTCGAAATCTGTATGTGTTATTTGCGCTCATTCTTCTCTAATTATTTGAAATAGTTTTAATAAAAATTAATTTAACTTAAAATCCGGCAATTGTAATTCACATGTGTAAATTAAGTATAAACAATTTTTGAATGCAAATTTTAATAAACATATTGCAATGCATGATGAAAAGTTAATATAAATATTTCTAACAATGGTTTTCTTTTACTTAGTAATTAAATATGAATTATATGGAATGTCTCTAACATTTATGAATATATCTCATTCAACTAGTGAGTTTATTCAATATTTTGTCAGTTACAAAATTATTAATTTTACTTTTTAATTCAAATTAAGTTGTTCAATAAGTAATAAATGTATAAATCATTTATTTATATCATTATTAAATTTGCTGATTTTTAAATATATACAGTTATATAAAATAGAACTTTTTAAAATCAAAATGATACTTGATAATCTCGACATTGTAAAATAATCCTAAAAATTGCAAATATGAATCAGAAATTGTGTTACTAAATACTAAAAAGTTTAAATTTTTAAATTTAGATTTTAAATCTTTTGATAGCGTAAGACATTTTTAACTTTTCAGATCTGTAACTAAAAATTTTTTAATTGATTAGCGAAATTATGTATTTTATTTTGATTTATAAATTAGCTGTCAAGCTGTCATTGTTTCATTATCTAGATAATTATTTAATGTACAGTTACATAATTAATTACCAATTTTAAATTATTCAGTGCTGTTTATTATTAATTTAAGAACATTGACGATCATTAAATATTTATTGTAATAATTTTTTTTGAGTTTTAGTGCTTTGATTTTAATATAAAGTGAATGAAAAAATTTATATTTTGGAATTTTTTTTTGTGTTTGAAAGATGTACAATAATCTAGTCGTGTATAGTTTTTCAAGAGCAAAATTTTTCTGTCAGAACTATTCGACCTCTTCCAATGTCTCTTCGCTCTGAGTTTCCAGTCGGGATACCATCAAAATTATGCCTACCATGACAGATGCTCCGAATTCTTAGCTACAATCACTTATTTATATTTTTCCACAGATGACTTAAAGCATGGCGATGGACGTTCAGGTTGAATGCAAAGATTTTCTGTTGTGCGATGACTTTATTGAAGGGGAAATATTCATAAATGATGACATGGAGACCATGCAAGTATGCATCGACATCATCCAAGAAAGTGGAGATTCGGAATCTGGGGAAGTTGCAGATTCAAAGGTGGAGAACTCGAACGAGTTGTTAGATTGCTGGCAGAAGATGAGGAGGCTGAAGGAGGAATCCAAGGTTCTGTATCAAGAATTGCTGTCGCTAATTGAGGATAAACAGGAATTTTATGGAGCTTTAGTTAAGCATCAAAGAAAGATTCTCCTTAAGATGAACTATAACATTGACGAGGCCGAGAACAGTATTATCCAACTGGAGTCGGAAATGACGAAAATGTCGAAGAACCGTGAAAAGGAAGAATTCGACATGAAATTAGTAGAAGGGAAAGTAAATCCAAAGCAGACAGAAGGATCTAGGTACGGTTGCCCTCCGATAATATTTTACAGATACTTTACAGGCACACCGTTAGAATTTTACACTAACAAAAGAACAATTGGGAAATTTTCAGGATGAAAAAACTCAAAATTCAAAATTAAAAAGTTTTAAAAATATTTTTTTAAAAAAAATAATAAAATTTTTTTTAAATTAAATTATTTTAAAGTTGTAATTTGCTCACATAAAATCTGATTGTATTTGATATTCCTCAATTCATAACAATA
This sequence comes from Ricinus marginatus, assembly GCA_028565995.1. NCBI lineage: Eukaryota > Metazoa > Arthropoda > Insecta > Psocodea > Ricinidae > Ricinus > Ricinus marginatus. Next base: position 35,759 of record JAOWBB010001071.1, on the reverse strand, counting down.
ATAACAACAGTAATCATTTCGGCCACTCCCCATCATCAGTCTCACATTTTTCCATGATACAAAACCAAAATCCATCCTTAACCGCCACATTTTTACCAGATTGTTCATAACCTTCGAATGGCCGATAGAATTTTTTAAACGAATTTTTGTCAGCATCGCTTTCATTCTGCAGGTCTGAGGAAAAAGAAGCAGCAGACAATCTCGAAGTGCTGAAGGAAAATTTGAAAAAAGCCAAACACCAATTGGACACCCTTAAAAGCAGTGTCAGCAGCATGCAGGCCCAGTGCGAGGACGAGCAGAAGAAGAACGAAGATATCGAATCGGAAGTCAGGGAACTTAAGAATTTACAAAACAAGATGACCCCCGAAATGAGATCGTGGCTAGTTTGAAATCGGGCTGGACGGTTGTGAAGTTGTGCTTTGGGGATATACGCGGATAAAAGATCTTGTTTGAACTGAATATTATTTGTATTGGAACATCTAAATAAAGTATATTTTCCGATTGAAAATGTGTGAGAGAGCGCAGTCACAAATCGAGGAGCAACACAAGTTGCCTGTATGTTTCTCTGTTCCAATTTCCAAAATGTGAAACGTATTTTCATTCATTGCGTGGCGGCCCACTCAAAACCACGCTCTAAACGTGTGTATTATCTTTGCACTTATCGTTTGCAATGTTTGCTTTTTGGTTGTTTGCTCTACAATGGTCAGCGATTATTCATTTTCAGAGTCGAAAGTTGAGTGTTCCATGACGGAAAACAATTCAAAGTGAACAGACATTATCGGACGGCCTTCCGAATGAAAAGGCCATTATAGAAGAATTTTAATTATTGATGCAATGACAGTTTCTTTCTATTTTATTATGAACCCACAGTTCGCCTCTGGAATCTACATCGATTAACTTTCTTCAAGTAAAAAGGTAGGAGAACCATTGGGCTAATGATGATTTCAGGAAATATCAATTTGCTTATTTGGTTGAAGCCTACAATTTGATTGTATTTCTTCTTTATCTTTATTCTTGTATCTTTATTTCGAAAATCCAGGCTACATTAACTTATTGCTTTAATTAAAGGTTTAAATGAAATAAAAATACGTGTAGTTTTTGCAAGTTGTCTTTCCCATAATTACAACTGCTCCTTACATATATATACATATAAAACACGTGAACAATTTCGAAGTAATTTTCTCGCAAAATTTGATTGTGTTACAAAGCTGGAACATCTAAAAGCGAAGATCAGAAGAAGTTCTGCGTCAGTTAGCTGTGATTAGAGTTGCGTGTAAATCTTGTTTGCCCCGTAACGTTCTGTAATTCGATCTGCACAAATTAAAAGTGAGCAAAAACTGTTGAACCTGTTGTGAAGTTTTATCGCTGAAAATGTTTTCTTGGTAAAAAATTTTTGGTTTTATGTGTTTTCCGTTGACAGTTTTAATTAAAAAAAAAAATGGAAATACTTATTTGCGAAAGAATATTTGTTGAAAAATTGGACATTGCCATAAACATGTCAAATTCCTCCTTGTATCGACCATCAAAGAAACCATTAATGTGTCAAACTGTCCTTCATTATTAGCAAATTCGACTGCGACTGAAAGTTTGGAAATGAAAAATGAATAAAAGTAAAATAACCAACTCGAAAAATGAAATTAATTACCTGAAATTTATTGCCGTACGATTATTAAGGATAATTAAATAGCAGCAACCGTTTATAAAGAACTTAATAAATTTAAGGCGTGCTTTTATCTCTTTTCAATTTGCATGAACGGCATTTCCCTCTGTAATGCCACAATTTCACGTTTAAATTGATATCTGAAAGAAAGGCATTAAGTTCGAAGCGTATTTTTTGTTCTGAAATTCATAAATAAATAGATTTTTAAGTGAACAAATGGAATATTCAAAACAATTTGCAATGGACCAAATACCGAAAGCTTTAAATAAAATAGAGTCAATCAATGCCCAAATTTTGAAATTTTATCCGATTCCACTAAGGAATGGGGAAATATTAAAGAATTATAACATTCAACGTCAAATTACATCCACTCTAGATGGATTATTAACGAAAAAAAAAAAGCATTTCAATAATATCTAAAATTTATGTAAATCTCAAAATTAATTAATCAAATGTGGGAAAAATGAAAATAATAATGCAGAAAACTAGTATTTGATATGTATTTGTTTCCTTTCGAGTACATTTTCATGTCGAAGTCAATTTTAAAAATTCATGTAAAGAATAAAAATGAATACGATCTTGGCTATAAGACTCACAATTATTCGATTTGGAAGATGCGACAAAATTTTTGTGCCAAAAAATGCCAAATGAAATATAAATCAGTTATTTTGAAATTATTAGTCGCTGATTCATAGTAAAATCAATTTGAATAATATTTTTCGCTTCAAATAATTATTATCTAAGGCTATTTAAGAGAAAAATGTTAAAATTGAAGTATTGGCACAAAACATTGAAAATTATTGAATTACAAAAATTTAGTTTAAGAGAATTACATGACATATTAATACATAGAAAATGCATTCAAATATTTCGTCCGGATACATTAACCGACGATCTAAGAGAAAAATTTAAAAATTTTGTCTTAATTTTCAGATCAATCTACTCTAAATATACACAATTCCAGTTCTTTATGTATAATATGCATCTTGATTATAATTTTATTTTCTATTTATTTCAGTCTAATTAAAAAAAATACATCGATAAAAATTTTTAAGATTTATCTTCCAGTAATAATTAATTAAACTAAAATACATGATTAAAATTAGATCATTTCTAATGATAAATTTAAAATAAATTAAATAATTTTTTTAAAGCATTAATGCTTGTTTTAGTATCATATAATACTTTAGTTTATCATACAATTAAATTGGAATATAAATTTTTAACTATATCATACTTAAATATATTTATTTAAAATTAATTTTATTATATATGTTAAATAAAAATTAAACTCATTAATATTTACAATATATTTTTCACAACAACTAACATAACTAATAATAATTCACTAATTATGGAAGATATTTTATTAAATTATAAAGAAAAGGTTAATATTAATAATATTAATTGTATTACAATTATCACAAAGTAATAATATATAAATAAAAGCATATGATAATATAATAATTCTATTAAGTATTTACTTGATTATACATTTCAAGTAAGCAAACTTGTATTCTAGATTAAAATTTTTCTACTTTCGTTCAACATAATGAATTAAATTTTAATTTATAGAAAAAAAATAAACCATTGTCATTTTACTTATAGTTGAAGGTAACTGAATGTTTTTTTTTATTTTTCATTACTTAACTCTTATTATGATTTTCAGGATAGATTGAAATGAATTTGATAGCTTTATTGTTGCTCATGCTATGCTTTACAATTTCATCCTCATTACCGCAATTCGTGCTCACAGCTGTGATGGCAAATGTTACGATTCTTATGTCACAACAACATTCAACTAAATGCATTCAAATATTTCGTCCGGATACATTAACCGACGATCTAAGAGAAAAATTGTACCATCTTTGGAGAATTTTGGCCAAGCCGGAAACGCAAAAAACGACGGGGATTTACACGTTCCGTGGTTACGTAGACAGAAAAAAAAAGAAACCCTGGAAGAGAAATTGCTACAAACCTTTAAAGGTTCTAATGGGAAATGAAGAAACAAGACTGGATTATGTCTATGTAAGTATTAGAATTGCACACCCAGATACAATATTTCTTTTTCATTTGATGCATTTAATAAATATAGTAGTGGAACAACAATCGATTATAGAGATTTTTTAAAGTTAACAGTATTACAAGTTTTAATATTCCAACATTAATATATATAGGATATAATTTAGTTTCAGTTTCATTACACAATATGATATTTATAAGCTCCATTACTTCGTTAACTGATTTATATAAATCTGAATAAATAATAGTTTGTAATTAAATTCAATTAAAAAAGAAGATTGCATGTAAAAATGTAGTTTAAAAATATAATTTAACGGCACAAGAATATTTGAATAACATAAAGAATTTAAAGTTTTACGCACAAAGATAATCTTCATTCCTTTACAGCTTAAATTCATAAAAGATGCAATTGCTTTTTTTACAGCTAACACACTCACTAAGAGTGAAAGATTCCATTTGGCTCCTGTTTCTAGATGAAAATTTTAATGAATTTCTCGCTGAAGCCAATTTACTGTTTGACTGTGAAGTCATAGTGGCGGTTTTTCAGTCAGAAAGTTTGGTTCATCTGTATGAGGTATACAGAGTTAGAAAGGATTATCCTCTAAGGAGCAATTATTATGGAAACTGGACTCGCGAGCATGGACTTGACATTGTTCAAAGCATGATTTACAACAGGCGAAAAAATCTTGAAGGAATAACTCTAAAAACTGGATCTATACAGGTTAATGAGATATTCAATAAATACGTTTTAATTTAAAATTTACTTTTATCTAATTTAATATTAGTGAAATTTCAATCTCACGGAGCGCAGAATTTGTCCTGCTTCTGAAAATTTAAATGCATTATGCTAATGAAATGTCAGTTAAAAAATCAAACTTATTTTTCGGTTTCATTAAACTATGATTTTTACTATTTTATTGAAGCTGTTAAGTTCTTGATGTACTTAATAACAGATTCGAATAAATCGTTTTTCTTCATAGAACTGGCCAATAACATATATGAGAGAATCCAAATGGGAAGGGTTTCTACCAGAAGTTTGGACTCTGATGGAAGAAATTATTAATTGCACATCTGTTACTTTGAAGCAAGTATATATTGCAAGAGATTATTTAACAATGGCATATGACTGTTTGATTCTAATATTTTTGACTATAATTAGGTCCTTTGACGGTATCACGGGCCTGAAAAATCCAAATGGCACTTGGAATGGTTTAATGGGTATGATTACAAGGGGGGAAATTGATGTTATAGTATCGGAGTTAAGCATTGAGAAGACCAGATCACATGAACTGGATTTTTTTCATCCTTTGATTCGCACGAAGTATGAAAATGAGTCTAAACTTTTATATATTAGAAGTTTACCATTTTTCCTAATTTAAAGTAGGATAGTAAGAAAAATTTTAAAAAAAATCAGAACATCATTTTTAATTTTTAACTGGAATATTTATTTCTTCCAGCTATCTAATTTATTTCGGACAAAGGGGATACAATCTTCAATGGACTTCTATTTTCAAACCATTTGGAAAAAGTATCTGGTTAGCGATTTTATTTTGGATTCTGCTGGGGTCTTTCACCATTTCTCTTTGTTATTATATTAGCTTACAGCAGGGAGTCGAAAATAGCACAGAAATATTTTTTACGCCAATTCGGTCTTTCTTTTTCATTTTGCAGGCATTATCCCAACAAGGTAAATAATGAGTTAGAATGAAACTGAATCATGAATTAGGATGACATCCAGCACCGTATTATACCATATTGTCACGATTTTAGGACACAGCACGATACCCAAATCCACATTTTGTAGAATCTTCTTCTTAACATGCTACATGTTACCCACCGTTCTGATTCCCTCTTATTCGGCGTCTCTTATTTCGTATTTGACGCAGCAAATACCGTACAGGCCGTTCAACAGTTTAGAAGAGCTACATCAAAGTGGAAGTTATCGATTGCTGATGAAAGATAACACTGCAGAATACAGCTATTTTGCTGTGAGTTGATTCAATTTTTCTGTTGCGATCAGCGTCGCAATAACATAAATTATGTTAATTTTTCGACTTTTAGAACGCAAAGACTAAGTTGCTGAAAGACATATTTGTCAAAAATGTCAAGACCGTACCGAAGGAGCATGAAATGATCAACACATCGCAAGCCTTCACTACCTTGTGCGACTATCCTAAATATGCATTTTTCGGTCTCGAGTTAATTACGAATTTTCGTCTGGGAACCAGATTGAAACCAAAATGTCCGATTTTATCTATTACAAAACCCATTTCGGCAGTTTACTTGACAATGGCAGCGGTCAAAAATAGCGCTTATTCGGGACTGATCAATCACTAGTAAGTGTTTAATAGCAAGCACAATAGATTTTTTTAAATATCTATATTATTAATTAGGTTTTTACTTCCTCTTTGCTATAAGGAATGACTAAGTTGGTCATTTTTGTTCTTCAGCTATAAATTCAGTTTATTCAAATATTTCAAACTAAATTTCAGAGACTAAAAATTTTCTCATTTCACAGTTTGTACAAGATGATTCTAACAGGCATTACCAATCGAATCCTAAATAAGGAACTGCCGCAGATTAACATGGATTCCATTATAGAGTACAGACAAGTTGCATTGGGAGAAGTATTTCAAATTTTCGTCTTCATCGGTCTTTTTATCATAATTTCAATAGTCATTCTTCTAATCGAATTGAGGTACCACAAATTCTGCCGTGAAAATCGAAAATTGAAAAATGGCAAATGTCACATTGAAAGCATTGATTGCAAAAAAAAATATGAATATTTATGTAAGCGTATGAAATATCACCGATCATCACTTATACACATATATGAAGGTTATCTGAATTAGTGATTATCTAAAATATAAAATGAGATTTGTTTAACCATAAGCTTATGCGTCTCAAAAAATTATCGATTTAAATTTAAAACAATTTAATAATATGCTAAAGCCTCTATATTTTTATCCCTAAAATATATCATCCAGTACCTGCACCTACTTATAATATTCAATAATGCAGTGTAATAAAATAATTTTCAGCAAAATGCAACCGAAGTCATACAGCATTAACTAGGTTCAAAGAACAAAAAAATTTTATAAAATTAGATTTTACATTAAAACATTATTAGATGACTAGTAAAACATATCTTATAATAAATGTTTTTCTTGTCTCTTTTTAATAAATTTCCATAATCGATAATGCCTTCACATAGTACTTTTTAGATTGTCTTATAAAAGCAGTTCAAATTAGTTTTTCAAACAAAAAATTTTAAAAATATAACAAAGAATAAGAAAAAACAAGCTGTAGTGTCATTTTACAATGCTTTTAATTTCCATACGGATTTTTCTTATCCCGAATATTTATTTCTTATCAATTTAGAATCTTACTTTATTTGAAATTGTCTGATGCATCATACAAAACACATGGAATTTCTGATTTACAAAAACAAAACTAGCAAAATAATGAAGCATTACTATCATTTGAAGAGAAATTTTATCCATATAGCAAGTTATCCGAAATCTAAAAAGTTTAAATTTCAAATATATATAGTAAGGATGCTTGCTTGACAATAAAAAAAAATAGCTGCGGACTATGGGTAATCATTCTTGAATATCATTTGCAAGAGTAAGGAATTAGAAACACCAAAATAAAATGTTCGTTTTTTTTTTAAATATTGGTCCAAGAATCAGGATCGTCCTTCATATAATTTGTTATTAAGATGGAATAAATATTTTTAATATTTAAATTTATACTTAACTTTTTAATTGACATAACTATTTGGGGAGTTCCTTCTAGCGGAATCTTCTCTTTCTCGTACAAACAAATGTTGGAACTTATTTACATAAACTTCCATTACATTGAGGAAATTTGCAGTTTTGCTCTTACCAGGTCACTCAAACTTTTTAAAATTAAAAAATTCAAAGTGTTTCCTTCCGGTGTAAAGATATATTCATCACGTCACTATGCAAAGCCTCCGGGTTCGTAATCAATCTCCGTAGACGCACACATCGCGGAGGAATCTTCCTAAAAATGAAACCGTTTTGCAGTTAACATTACATGGTAAAATTCAGTTAATATAATTTTTTTTAGTTATCTCGGAAATGAATTTTAACTGCTTTCAGTTGTCTCGTCTTCCCTGAAATGAATTCTCGTAATTGTTAGACATCGTTTTTTTCGTAGGGCCTGGAATTGTTCCAAAATCATTTCCTTTTTTTCGTAATTGCAAGTAAGAGCGATATTTTATCAAAGGGATCAGTTAGACTAACCGAATTTTTTGCATGTGGAAATAGGTTTTCTGTTGTCTTACGTCATGTTAATTTTCAGTACCCCTACGACAGAAAGAATGTTTGTCGGCAGCAGATATGATTTCGAGTGAGAACTATTTGGATCACGTTTTTTAGAAGAAATCAGAAATTTTTAAATATTTTATATATTTCTCTAATCCAACCCATCATTTACAAATTTCTTTCAGAGATATCTGCTATTAACTTTCAAAGAATTCCTCGAGACAGACTAAAATAATGTGAATTTTACTGCTTGATATAAGAAACATTGTTTAATTTTATTTCGAGTTTTAGAAAATAATATATAATTTTCGTTAAATTAACAACATCTTATTTTCAGCCATAAGGCAGTTTCTGTTGAAAATATTGTAAAAATCTTCAAATAAAATTTTTCAAATGTAACGACTCTTGTCTCACAATGTTTTAGATTTACAATTAAAAATCGTTTTTTCATTTCAACGTAGAAAGCTTTTAAGTATGGAATTTTAAAAAGTGATCGAGGTAATATGAATTTAATGTTATTTATAAAATTTTTCAGAGATGATGTGCAGTTTTTGAGGGCTTGTTTAGGTGGTGGAAAGTATTATTATGAATTCGGCTGAATAATGCGATTGATGTTATTATATCGAAATGAAATTAATCCAAGACAGTGTACATACTTGGACTCATGTGACATGGACTCTATTCCCTTATTATTTCATTATGATATTTATCGAACTATTTTGTTGACAAAAATTAAAATTATTTACAATTTGATAATTCCAAGTTCTTTTAATTTATTAATTAGAGTTTTATTTTTTGATGATATATTAATAAATTATTTTTACTTTGAAATTTTCATTACAAGTGTTTAGAAAAATAAGATTTCTAGTAATAGTTAAAAATTTTCTGCTTTTTAATTAATTAATGAAAGTAGACATAACAGTGACAAAAAATTTCACAGTGACAATAATTAATATATTTTAAAAATTTATTTAAAAGAGATACCAAGCTCAAACATTTGGATATAACTTGCAGTGATATGTAATTTTCAAGCCTTGAGTTAGGTGACAATTGCTACGAGGATTATCGCTGGAATTTTTGCTTTATTCTGAATCATTATCACTGTTTACTATATTATAAAGAGCCAAATGTAACAAATACATAATTTTTTTCTTGGATCTCATTTTTTTAATTTACTTTAATCAGAAAAAGATACGTTTTACTGACAATTTTTCATAAATTTTTGTCGGATTTCTAGACAATTTCAGAATTTGTTTCGAATCATAAATTTTTCAAATTAATTCCCATTTTTTACGCGCACCTTTATCACCATACATAAAACTGTATAAAGAATTAAGTGAAAGATTTCAACAATGTTATGATAAATTATTATTTAGAATAAAAGCTTTTACTTAAAATACAAATACTCATATTCTTTTGAAGACTTTTATTCTTGGCAAAATTTTTATATATCTACATTATTTATGGTTTCAGAAAGAGGGAGAACAAAAATCATGTAGTATTTTGATCTTTAGAAATGTACGCTTTTACTCTATAAACTGATATATTTATCGAAATGTGAGATATAACTGAAAACAACTAATAAGTGAACATTAAATCGAAGTGAATTTTATTTTCCCCATTTTAGGGGGAAATGGATAATTTTAAAAAAACATAGGGAATTATTCAATGTTTTTTGAATATCTCAGAAGACATTAATCAGTTTTAAATAATTAAAGAATAATTATAAGAAAATATTTAAAAATATCCAAAATAAATAATTAAATATACAAAAATCAAACTTTTAGCTTTAATAAGATAATGGTATAAAAATTTTTAATTAGATAAAGCCTCTGCTACTACTAAGACCCAAAATAAATTCTATTACGTCTTCGAGATGAAATTTTTCCTTTTATAATTATTGTATAGCTGAAACTATTACAATCCCTACTTATGAAAAATTAAAAACTTCCAAAACAAATCATTATGTCAATTATACCGAAATAAAATTCTTTTTTCAGGCAATAAAATTATTAAACTCTGAATAATGAATAAGCAGTCTAAAATGCTTGCTTAAAGCTATTTTCGATATATCATTACGACAATATAATCATATTATAAAATCTAGGATTATTGCATAAAAGTGAAATGAAATCTTACATTTTTAACAATATATGCTTATGATCAAGTCCACTAATGTGCTTATTTATAATGCACAAGTAAAATTTGTCTCGCAGTTACATATAATATACTTTGCCAATTTTTACAGGTCATCAAAATCAACAAAGAATAAAAAAGCTTAATATGTTGAATATTTAAATTGAAGATGAAATAATAATGAGAATATACTAATGTTCGCAAATGGTTTGAATTACAGATTATCTTTGATGCTTAACAATATAGAAATTTCACATTGCCATATTAAAGGAAAAATATTTTTTATTTTCTTTTCATTGTGTCCGTTCTTTGGGAAAACTCCTTTGCTTTACTTTCTGATACAAGAACAACTAAAGAAAAAAATTTGTTTTTTTGTTTTTACTGCAATCATGAATTTTTTTCTCTTGGTGGTTTCTGGCATTTTATTATGCAGTGCAGATTTTTTTGTGAAAAGTGAAAATCAAATAGATTTGATGAAGCACATCACTATTGACCTATCCATTTTTTTTAGGGTTAATTGTATCATTCTGCTGCACGATTTTGAGGGCAAATCAAGAAGTTTTGACTTTTTCAAAGCTTTATCCTCCGAATTGAGCATTTATGTAGGCATTCAGACCTTTCAGGAAAACGAACTACTGAGAAAAATTAAAAAAAGGACTTGCCCGAAACCTATGCATGTCATTACTAATGCTGAACTAAAAGATGAATTCGCAAAAGTAAGTAGAAATCTTGATTTTCTTTTAAAAGATTCAAAATGTCACAACTGGACTCTGAATCTAAAAATTCCGTACTATTCTTTATTATTCAGGCTCTTGTATTACTTTATAAAGGACTTGATTTTAAAATAATTTTTCAATACATTAAACACAGGCTTTTATATTATTGATCATTATTCTAAATTATGATAAAGTAAATATTTTAAAATAAAAATATATCATTAGAATTAAAAATAAATTTATAATCTTATTTAATTCTTTTAGTTATTAGTGACTACACCATATCAATTTTGCTCTGTACTTGCTTTTAACATATCCATTTGTGTATGCTACTTAATGGTTAGCAGAACTTTTGTCTTTTATTTCAATTTCTTAATAAAAAACATTCTGAGATTGGCTGAGTAAAGTTATTTAATAAATTATTCCTTTTTCAGTTCACATATAAAAATTCAATGACAGATGAAATTTGGCTTGTGTTCTTGAGCACTCCATTTAATGAGTTTTTCGAAAGGGCAAAGCCTCCTTTTGATAGTGAAGTTTTAGTTGCCGAGATTTTGGGAACCGAAGAGGTACAATTCAAGGAAGTGTATACAGTGGATGCAAATTATCCTCTAAGGGTGTCAGATTTTGGGAAATGGACCTTAAAAGACAGATTGAATGTACCAAATACATACATTTATGAAAGACGTGTGAATCTTGAAGGAAAAGTTATGAAAGTTGGTTCAACTGAGGTACGTAAAAAAAAAAGAGTATCCATACGCATATAAAACTTATGCAGTTATATTATATTATAATAATGCATGTTGTTATTAAAAGCTGTGGATGCAATTAATAATAATTTATAATTAGATATTGAGACTGATTTTGAATAATTTCACAAATATGATTCCCTTAATATCCATATTAGGAGAAAACTTAATTTATTATTTTCATGTAAGTAGATTAAAAAATTTTCTTTTAAAACTAACAAACAAAACTAATTGCTTTTTAGCTTTGTATTCATATCTTATATAAAATTTATACATCTTAGCTATGGTCATCAATTTTTAAGTCATTAAAAAGATTCTTAATAGCCGACGTCTATAATTCGAAAAAAATCAAAATCATTTTTAAGTAATGTTAAAATGTAATGTGCTACTATAAAATTCTAATCCATAAGTTAGAGATTTCTCATATATTCATTTTTGCAAATTTCAGAACTGGCCCATGTGTACCTTCAGACATGGAAGATGGGACGGTTACATGCCCAGGGTCTGGCTGGAAATACAGAATATACTAAACTGCACGACAATTCCCGTTAGGTTAATATATGAATATTCCCCCGAAGTTTAATTCCAAGTTTTTGGTTAAATTTTCACAAATTATGAAAAAAATTTTTACAGATCCTTAGATAATGCAGCTGGAATGCAATTTAAAAACCGCTCATGGAATGGGTTAATGGAGATGATTATTAAAAAAGAAATTGATGTAATTGCAGCTGAACTCACTGTTACAAAATCAAGAATTAAGCACATAAAATTCTGCCACCCACTTCTTACTTCCAGGTTAAACAGGATTTTTATCTCGTTCATTGATGACCCTCAATATTATTTTAATAATAAACTTTTTAATAAAAGAACTGTAATATTTTTAGCTATCAAGTATATTTCAGCGCTCTAGGATACAACTTAGAATGGATGGCCATTTTTAAACCATTAAATTCAGAAATATGGTTAGCACTTTGTTGCTGGATAATTACAGGAACTTTATGCATGTCTCTCTCTTACTTTTACTATGAAAGAATTGCTTTTAATCAAAATTCAAAGTTTGACTTTTCTGGAGCCGAACCATTCTACTTCATTCTTCAGTCTTTATGCCAACAAGGTAAGACTTTTGAAAATTTTAAATCATTTGCATAATTGCACTAAAGTACTGCTTTCTATTTTATTTTTCAGGTTATCCAACTATTCCGAAATCAGTATCATGCCGAATTATGTTTCTGACGGCTTATTTTCTATCGGCAGTTATGATTCCATCGTATTCGGCATCTTTAATTTCTTCTTTAACCTATCAGACACCTGAAAAACCTTTTGATTCTTTAGAGGAATTCGCAGCCAGAGGCACTTACAAAATGTTGATTAAAAGAAACTCGGTTGCTTTCAATTTTTTTTCTGTGAGTATTTCCTTTTATTAATCATTTTATACAAGCTAAAAGTGGAAGAAATTATAATGCTTACCGAGCATTTTTAATATAACAGATTTTAGACCAGTGATATTCAATCCGCGGTCCAATAAGATTTAATGAAATGTCTTTAAAAATTGAAATTTTCACACACTTATTTTTATTTACTATTTTTCCGCTTCTATGCTACCTCATCAAAAGATTAATCCTTCGCTTTAGATGTTAATTTTCCTTCCAATGCGCTCTGTGTGATATCTTAAACTTCTAGAGTTCAGAAAGATTCTTACAATAAGGAAAAATAAAATTTTTACTTATGAAAAAACTCCTCATAAGATGTGAGTTTTAAATTAAATAATTTTTTTTTTTTTTAGGAATCTAAAAACCCGTTGTACAAAGAAATTTTTGAAAAATCAATAAAAAATCTTTCCAATGATGTTCAGATAGATAATATTCCAGTTGCACTGGATACACTCTGCAGTAATAAAGACTACGCCTTTTTCGGCATAAATAAAATTGTTGAATTAAAATTGCAAAACCATCAATCCAAATGCAAAATTCTTTCGCTTAGCAAACCTCTCAATCCGATTTTTCTAAGTTTGGCCGTTCAGAAAGATTCTCCTTTTTTTAAATTAATCAATCATCAGTGAGTAATTAAACAAAAAAAATAATGAACTTTTATGTAGACCATAATCATCAATTCATACAGATGAATGTAGTTTGCAGAAAATGATTACTTTCGGGATCATCGATCGAATAAAATATAATATACGACCATTGGGCAGAGAAATTTATGAAATGAAGTTCAAGGAAGTTGAATTGGATGAAATTTTTCAAATTTTCTTTCTGCTTCTCTCAGGTATTATCTTAGCAGTCTTCTTTCTTATTATCGAGTGCCACTTGTTAAAATTTCCTCTTCGGAGCCACAGAAAAACAATGGAAAGTTTGGAAATAACAAAAAATGGCCATACTTATGCAATTGGCTTTGATCAGCCGACCTTCCAGCCTGACTTATATATAGAATAGTTACGGTAGTTGATCACAATTAATTAGCCATAATTTATAAATTGTTACATTTAAATGTGATCTTTGGTAAGAGCTGGTGGTCATTGTCTCATGCAGCGAGTAAAAATCGCATGATGGAGAGAGGGAGAGTATGAAAATGGAGGCTTAACATGCTCTTTGATATCCAGCAAGTTTGTATGTATAGTTAAAGATTCAAAACTATTCTAACCTTAAATTTTACACTACCAAAAGTTTCTTTTTAATGTCTTCGATGTAACTAAATTAATGAAAGATTGTACTTTTAGGTTCTTACTAACTTATATCAATGGCATCTATATGTACGAGGGTTACACCTACCTTTGATATTTTTAAAAATTACAGTTTCAAATATGTACATTTAGGGTATATGGTAAATGAGCTATTGACTTTTCACTCTGAAGAGAACGCTTTATTAGTATAGTAATATCTAATATATAAAAACAAAATATTCAAAGTATTGTTATTAACATTTAATTTTAATATGAATTTTTTTATCTACACAAACAATGAATAAGTAAAAATTCAGAAAGTCTGAATTCTGATCGATGGTAATTGAAAAACAAAACAAATGTAAAGAAATACTCTTGTACGTTTCATCAAGATAATTTTCTCTGTGCATAAAAATAAATATTACCATCATTAATTTTTCATAGAACTCAAACAACCCTTAATTTAGACCATAAGACTACCCATAAAGACTCACTAAGAAAAGCGCAAAATTGATATTCGTATATTTCCGATTCAGCCCTTAGATTTGTATCAAGCAAAAAAAATCAAAGGGATGATTTATAATTCATGATATTGAGTGTTCAGCACGAGGAAAAAATGGTTTACTCGGGGGAAATATCATTTGGAAAACATACAAAAAAGTCGAGGCGAAGGACTAATGCGACAATCGTTAAAGGTCGTTGACGTTTGTGGAAAAAACAATGCCATCATGAGCGGGTTGCGCTAATAATAAAAAAACAATTGTCAAAATGTTTCCCCGGTGACGTCGGGGAAACCGGAAAGAAAACTTTTTTCTTAGTCAGCCAACAGGATCGTGGTATTCAAACTGAAGAAAAAATGCTCGGTTTCCTGCTTGGTCTCCAGTCGTCTCTCCTTGTCGGATAATCCGGTGCCGAAACTGACTACGATTCCGGTGTTACAGTGAACCGCGACGTTGATTTTTGCCTCACAATGCCGTGCCTCCCGCACGGGGAGCAGCATGGCCTAGTTTTCCAAACTTACAAAAAACTCTTCTTATCCGCAAAAACTGGCCGGGGTTTACTCTTACAAGGATTATGAGGGTTCTTCAGAACGTGGAATGAACCGGAAATCATGCTTCAAATTCTCTTGAACCCCTACTGGAAGGCAAGAGAAGCAAGGATAAATTCACGGCTGTAAGTATAAATTTCATCCATAATTCCTTACCTGTAGAAGGGAATGGAATGCAGTGAAGCTTCATGCAACATATATCTACAGACTTTGCTTAATCACGTCAAAAATGTGAAATACAATCATTTTCATTAGATAAAAGAAGTGAATGTAAATTTATTAATAGCTACATTACAGCAAAACAATTTTTCACAAGAAATTCTTTATAGGCAAAATAAAATGATGTGCAGCAAAAAGGAAATTTAAAAAACGGTAAAGCGTCATCTATATAATCAAGATTTACAATTATTAATGCAATAAGCTTTATGCTTCAATTTCGGTACATGACTAAAAGCCGAATATTTATTAGATACAAATTATTAGTGACTATGGGAGTATCGCAATTTTTTTGCATTATAAATTTAAATATCGAAAATTTTAATTCGAAATTGAATTTCTAATATTTCGAAAAATCAGTTTAAGATTTCAATTTTTCGTCTTTTTAATTTCAGTTGTCGCACCCTCCCAGTGGAGGGAGTTTTCCTGTCCTTTAATACTGAAGACGCCTTCATCGGAATTTTTGTCAGATGCAAAACTTCGATTCAACGTCGAAATGGTCGTTGCCGAAATAAAGAACATAGATTTAGGTTGAATTTCAGGGGGTTTATCGAGTTGACAATGAATATCCTTTAAGGATGGTCATATATGGAAAATGAATTTTCAAAACATTATGAAAGACGATCCGATCTTGAAGGAAAAGTCCTGAGAGCCGGCTCTATTGAGGTTTGTTGAATAGCCCTGTGCAAAATATGCTTATTTGATTCGTTTCTTGCATAGTGAAATAACAGGGAACCGTAAAGGCGATCCACTCAAAACGGGTAAACATATTAGTAATTAAATACAATAAAAATCTTATCCTATATTATCTGTTACACAATTGCTGTTTGCAGCAGAATGAAAATCCTGTTTGATTAAACCCAGGGGTAAGAAATTTTTTTCTTTTTTGATCAGAAATTCTGCATTGCGCTTTCTTCCTTGCTAAATTCCATGAATATTCATAAAAAAATTATAAATGATCCATTTTCGAGGGTTTTACAGGAGAAAATATATTTTTACTTATTTTTTCCCCTCCCTATCCTCTGTTTAAATTCATACAAACATTTTATTTTTGCTTATGATTCTTGCAAAAGCAGAAAAAAATTTTACTTATATAATTACTAACACAACTCTTAATCCACTAAAAATTAAAATCTTTAAAAAATTGGATATCGAAAATAATTTGCGAATAATTCGTTTCATAACTGTCCCATGTCCACTTTTTAAATGATAAAATGGGATGGATATTATCCATCTTATCCAAAGGAAGCAATTAAGGTTAACAGTGTAAAACATTTATTTTCAGGTACCAGGTATATTTTGCATCCCAATTTTTGGGAATTTTATGCGACGGGTCTTTCATTTTTTTCCAAGTCCTGGCTGACGCTGACAGCTTGGATAGCAATTAAGTATTGGGGTAATACTTTGGAGTAATTGGTAGTAACAATGGATAGCAATACGAGCAAAATATTTAATCTTATCGAATTTTTTTTCTTTTCTTTTCAAACAATTTTCAATTTTTATCTCAGCAAGGTAAGGAAGATGGTCTGAAGTTACTTCAAATTCTAACCTAAATTTTTTTAATCTAAGTAAAATGAAGACCGAAGATTTAGAATTATGGAGATAAAGCTTCTTCAGCCAATTTAATCTCGTTCCCAGTATAAATGTAGTAAATTACAAAGTTTTTCTGGCAAAAATTTCTAGAGTTAAGGCGCTTTTCAACTCCTTGAATAAATTTATTTTACTCTACAGAAGATTACATTTTGATTGGCAGTAGTTAATCATAAATGAGAAAATAATTTTCTAGTTTTTAGGTTATTCTGAAACATCCAAATCCATAGCGTGTAGAACAATTTTAATTCTCTGTTTTATCGTCTCATCTTTTATGATACCCTCCTATTCTGCAGCAGTAGTAACGTCTCTAACACATGAAATATTGCAAAAACCGTTTGATTCCTTCAAGAAATGCTCGATGGTAATACATATAAAGTGATGGCCTTAACGGACATCGGACAATTTGCTTATTTTAAGGTAAAATCATTTAGAACAACTCTGTACTACAGTTCAGTATAACAGTAGTACAAGGTACTATATTTTACTCAAAAAGGCACTAGATCTCTGTGTAGTGTGTTTTTAAGGTAAAAGAAAAAGAGTATTAGGTTTTACCTTTAGAAAATACCGAGGTAGGGGAAGTTCTTTTTTTTGATGGCATAAAATGTCAAAAGAATTCATACATTAGTTAAAAAGAGGAATATTCAGGATTTTTTACTTTTGTGTTCGACAACAAAAGACTAAGACTGATTTTACATCTTATTTTTTAATTATTGATTGAAGTTCCTTATTTTAATATATCAACGGCAAAAAATTGTATTAGGGAAGATCGACAATGTCTATACCTTGCATAAAATGATTTTTCAAAAACTCATTCTCACTGTTCCGAGCGAATTAGAAATCAAAAGCATTTCAGCTTCATACAAAGTGCTTTTTGAGCTTAAGAAGTATGCATTCTTCACGATAAAGAAGATATTTAAAGATATTTCAAATGAAAATTGAATATGACCGGGTACATCATGTGCATACCGCTAACTTCAATATCCGAAGAACCGGCTCCCGTACATCAAAGCTTAGCCTTTATCAAAGAATCACCATTCATCAGTCTAATTGACTATCAGTGAGTAAATACATAGTGTCGCTATTGCTTGGACAAAAGAAAAACATAATATACATGTATTTATTTTTTTCCATGATTCCGTATTTTTAAATGTTTCTCAGCCTGCAAAAAATGCATGAGAGAGGCTTCATCAGCCGCATTCACAGGCATCCGTAAAAATCATCATGATTTATTTAATCTGGTTTTTCACGAGGTTCAAGTAGAAGATACTTTCGAAATGTTTATATTATTTTCACCGGAAACTCATTATGTCATTTATTCTCCTACCAGGGGAAAAAATACATTCAAAAAGATGGCACAGCATCTCGCCTTTGTTACGCGAAAAGTATTTCTGTTTTTTACAGAATAAAGTTAATAGCAGCGTGAACTATAGTGGCTCATTACTACTATTTAATAGTCCCAATTTCAAAAGTTTAAACAGGGTAATATATTCTTATTTATATACATTTATCCGAATTGACAAAAAAAAGAAAAACTCTTTATTTAATTTAAATAACCGCAATAATCTTTAGACTTTTCTGCCTCATTCATTTGTTAGCCCAAGATATACTTTGCTTGCGGGACACCTCTTGCAGTAAGGAATAAACAGAGGAAATAAGCGAAAAGCTGGTTACTAAAGTGAAGTGTTTTGGATTTTCATTATGATTCTGGTGGCGGATTAATTCAGTATGCAGGGTGAACGTATATTAATAATATAATTAATATGTATCCTACTATGTAAAGTTTACATGTATTTATATATGAATCTATTATCATGCTATATCGTATTTTATTCTTTATTTCACATGTAAGGGATCAATTAGTACAAAATTGATTTACACGTATTGATGGAATCCAATCCGCTTAGTACCTGATTCCTGCGGCATATTCTGCAACCCTCGCCACAAGAAAAAGAGTCTAGCTAGACACTCGCTACCTTTGTCCGGCTTTTCTTTTGAAAAAAGAGCCTGATAGAATGTATACCGCGTTTTGAAGTTTTTCCAAACCTCAAGACGGATGGAAAATGTTAACGAGGATTTCATTTTGTAGATAGTGAGTACCGAATTCGGAAAGCTCTGCAGAAATATCAATAAGTTTCCGATCAATCCACTGAGTAAATATGGAAAATTAAAAATGAAAAGTTTGTTAACGTGTCAGCAACGTAATCCAGTCATTGTCTGCGTTTACAACTTTAAATTATGCAGACTGAAAAAAAACATTTCAAAGTCGTCGTATTTTTTTTTGTTTATTGATACTTCAATTTTGATATAATTGCTTTCTAAAATTATAGTACATTTTTTTTTACAATACGAAAAAAAATAATTAAGATCATTAAATTTCATCGCACGACACGAACATAAATCGGTGCGAATTATGAATTTTAATGATTTCAGGGTTCAGGGCAAAGATACGGTCGATTTCATTTGCGATTTAAGTAATGCGGTAGACTGCAGAAGAATAGTACCGGATGTGAACCCCGGTTACCTTATATCCATGCTCCCGAAGGAAGCGCCGAAAAAGCCTGAAACGTTAAGCTCCGTCCTGGATGATATAGAGAATAAAGTTCTGCCGGGAATAACTCAGTGGCAGCATCCGGGTTTCCATGCTTATTTCCCGTGCGGCAGAGGTCACCCGAGTTTGATAGCCAACATGATCAGCGATGGAATAGGATGCATCGGATTGTCCTCGGCATTGTCCCCCGCATTTGCGGAACTGGAAACCGTAGTTCTCGACTGGTTGGGTAAGGCCCTGACCATCCCTTCTCATTTCCTGTGGTCATTCCCCGGTAGTACCGGCGGAGGAATGATACAGTGCTCTTCGAGCGATTGCATTTTGGTCAGCATGCTGGCTGCCAGGTCGGCCGCCATCGAATATCTCAGGCAACAGGCAAGCAACGAAGAGGACGACGACCACAAATTTCTATCCAAGTTGGTAGCTTACACCTCTACGGAAGCCAGTTCCGCCGTCGAGAAAGCAGCTCGAATAGCTATGGTCAAATTGATCGTCCTGGAGGTCGATGATCTGTGCACTTTGCGAGGGCCAACGCTTGCGGATGCTCTGCAAAGAGACCAAGATAACGGCTTTCATCCGTTTTTCGTATCGTGCACCCTCGGCACGTTGGGTAGCTGTGCCTTCGACAACCTGAAGGAAATAGGACCCATTATTAAAAAACTTACTCAGTGCTGGCTTCACGTGGACGGCTCCTACGCCGGATCGGGATTTGTATGTCCCGAGCTGAGGTATCTCAAAGAAGGTTTGGAATTCGCGAATAGCTTTAGCATTAATTGTGACATGTGGCTCACGGTTTGCGACGAATGCTCCTGCCTTTGGGTAAAGGACCGAAACATGCTCGCGAAGACATTCGTAAACGATCCGGTTTACCTGAAGCAGCTGGAGTCGGAGCAGTCCGTAGATTTCCGCCAGTGGGGCATGAACCGTCCGAAAAGGCTCAGGGCGATGAAACTTTGGATAACTCTCAGAATGTACGGCACGGAGGGACTGCAAAGCTACATAAGGAACCACTGCAAATTGGCTAAAGAATTCGAGAAGTACGTGCTGGGGGACGACAGATATCAGGTGTGCAACGACGTCAAGGTTGGTGTCGTATGCTTTAGGTTAAAGGGCGGCGACGCAATCAACCAAGATCTTTTGGCTTCCATAAACAGAGAGGGCAAAATTCACATGATGCCGGTGAAGATTCGAGGCAGTTATGCGCTCAAGTTCTGCTTGGCACACGCGAACGCCGCGCAGCAGCACGTCGATACCTCGTGGCACATCATACAGCGGCATGCAAACGAAATTTTGGAACGGGAACGCGTCGGTAAACGGGAGCCTTTCGATTCGGAGGAAAGAAAACGATATTCATTTATAGACATCGTGTCCAAAGAGTTGTTCGACAAATGCACGAACGTGCTGGTAGACGGAGCAAGGCCCTTCGTCGTGGTGGACTATGCCGGGGAAAATGCGAATCCAGAGGTGGAAAAACCCGTTGAAGGTTGCATGAGAAATATTCCTGTTCGTCAAGTAAATAACGTATAATAACAATAACAGTAAAT
The DNA here is from genome assembly GCA_028565995.1 of Ricinus marginatus. Classification (NCBI taxonomy): domain Eukaryota; kingdom Metazoa; phylum Arthropoda; class Insecta; order Psocodea; family Ricinidae; genus Ricinus; species Ricinus marginatus. Next base: position 14,576 of record JAOWBB010001071.1, on the reverse strand, counting down.
AATGAAAAAATTATTTAAACAAAAACATTCCAACATCTTGTCTTTGCCCTTTGGATTGGAACACGCCGTAATCCTAATTGTAATTTATAATCATGCAATCATAAAACAAAAAATACATAAAACTGAAATTATACGCTTTATTATGATATTTATAAATATTTACCTGTACATTTATATTGTAATGGTAAGGTACAGGTCAAACAATCAGGGATTGTTGCAGGTTTTAATTAAATGTTTATAGGAATGTCTGGAAGTAAAGGCAATAAGAAAAAAAGATCATTATTTTTATAAGGGCTTGTCTTAAGCAGATTTGCCTGTTGAAAAAGTACATAATTATAAAAAAAATAATCAATGATTCAAATTTTTAGAATTAAAATAATAAAATAATAAGCATTTAAATTAAATCTGATGAAAAAAAAATTACGCCCGAACAGGGACTCGAACCCTGGACCCTTAGGTTAAAAGCCTAATGCTCTACCGACTGAGCTATCCGGGCGCTTGGCTGAGTGCTGTAAATGACGATATTTCAATTCCATGCGCCTTTCGACGCATCCCCTTCTTGTTCGCTCTTCCCTTTCCGCAGCTTCCGAATTACGTAAATTCGACTTAGTTACATTAAATAAATTTCGTAAATAAAAAAAAATTTTAAGTCGATTTCATATATTTGAAAAAAGAAAAAATAAAAAAAAATATATATATACATTAAGCTTTTACTTTCTTTCATACCACCCCATTCTTTTGATGCATGATGGTTACCTTCTTTGACGTGTTAAAAATGGTCCCAACCATACTTTTTTTCATTTCTTTCGGCTTTTGGGCCTAGAATAAAAACGGCTTCTGATTTAACATGTTCTAGGAAGCCACTGCGAAAATATCACAGAAAGGATGACATCAAAAGTATCTGTTAAACATTCTTAAAATACAGTATTGGCGCCGGACTTTTCGAACGCTTTATTCAAATCCTTTTGCCGACGGAAAATAATTAAGCTCACAACGTGGAATCGACGTAGAAGTAAAAAGGCGAAACAGAACTTGACGAAACGTCCTCCCCGAAGATGTCCTTTGAAGAAACAAACTCGAGGAATAATTTGCATAGGGCTGAAAGAGGCAATTTTGCAAAACGATTCCAGCGTCGATTGGAAAATCACAAGACCTAAATTTGCATGTCGCCATTTTACTTACACAAAATTTTTTCTTGCGCTGGACAAGCAAAAATCCTGATTCTCCAACAAATAAGTGAAACAACCGTCGATCATTCACTCACGCGAACATCTTGGGAAAACTGCCGCCAAATAAAGAAGATGGAAAGAAGTAGGAAAGGAGCGGGTATGAAAAATTTTATTTAAGAAAATGATGGATAATAAGAACAAATTAATATTCGGGGATAAATTGCTACCAAAATATTCAGATTATAACTTATTCAATTATGCTTTGCAAGTTGCATGTCTAAAATTTTTCTCCATCCTTTTGAATAAATTTAAATTTTTTTTTTAATTATCCTCATTCTCGCATTCTCGTTTACTCTCCTTTCAGATTTTCAATACCACAGCCATTATTTCCACATCCATATTTTTTCTATTCCTTGATAATGAAAAAACCTAAACCTCATTATCTTCAATTCTAATTATTCGACTTTTAAACATTACCATTATTTATTTTTGTATAAAATATTTTTCCAATAAGAACAGATTTGTCAAAAAATTTTTTGATTATTTGTATGAGTGATATCTTTCATCGGAGAATGTAGCATGTATTAGTTTTAGTCAAAATGTATATTAATTAGACAGTTTAATTTTTTCCTGGTATCAATTTATTAGTCAAATCATGCATAATTCAAATTTTATATTTCAAAATTCATCTCATGCTTCATAATCTCGTCTAGCAACAGGCTGAACATGAAAATTATTTCGTTTCTTCCGCAGTTCTCCAGCTTGGTATGTTTTTCATTCAAATCCATCCTATCTAACATGTCTAGAGTATAACCATTTCCGTAATACAGAATTACTTTTTTTTACGATTTTAAACCTCTTTTATCTTCTAAAAAAGTATTTTTTTAGCACGTTTCAATTTCTTACAGTATCATTCTATATCTTTAGCTTTGATCGGCCTTAATACTTTCACGTTTCCACTTGATGTTACCTTTTTTCTCTTTCAAACTTGGAATTTCTTTTTAAAAAAACTTACGATGCGTAAAAATGAACACTTACATTAGACTTTTAGTTCACTTTCTCATTTGATTTCGGTTATATGTATACATTTACAGCCATTCAGTTTCTCCTCTTGCTTTCATTATGCAGAATCCAAGTTTTATTTTTCGTATCGTTTGAATAGAAGATTTTTCAAATGCATTAATAAACTATCTCTCTATGTTTCCAAAGATAGATTCCGTGCAGGCTAAGTTCAATCACTCTTAATGAATGACATAATAGCACCATAAATATTTAAAAATCTCTAAGTTCACCTCCAACAATCCCATTCTAATTTTATTTAATTTTTTACCCCCTTTTATGGGATTGCCGTTTTTCCTGCTTTTCCGGAATAATTTTTGTGATATTTCCTGGTGCAAATTACCAGTAAATGGCATTCAACTTTTTTAAAAGATCGACCGAGATCGATTTCTTAGTTACTACCAGTTCATGTACAATGGTACGATTACATAAATGCATAATTTGAACAACATGTTTTCAGTTGAAAAAAAAAGAATCGTCGAGGAATTTCTCCCGTATAAGTCTGTACAACAACAATTTTACGTTTTAATAATTTTAATATTTCATAATGGAATATCTAAAATTTTATCGGTTTTTTTATCAGTGGTGTTTTTAAAAGAAGAAAAAATAAGTTCGAGGTGACCAAAATTTCATAATTTGAAACGAACTGTTTCTTAATGCTACATGTTTTCATCGTCATTCTATAACCATGTCATTCATTGCTTTCTTTTAATCGATCATATCGACAATTTTTGGATTTATACAATTTTTATCGATTTCTGCTTTTAAACTAATGTGCATTGTCTGCCAAACACTGTGCCAAGCCCATTCATGTGATTAAAGCCCGTCCCTATGAACTGGATTTCCAAAGCGTGTCAAAATATTTAGCATTTCAATTAGAAAATTTTTATGTGAAAAGAAACAGTTTTCGATTTCCTGCCACCTTCCCAATATCTTAACTATTTATTTTAAAGCATTTCACAAAGTGAACTGATCATCTTATCTAACATTTTTTTACCAATTTCTGAGTTAGAAAATGAAGGTTTTGCATTTTTATTTGGAATTTCTTTAATTGCAATTTAAATGAAAATTTTTGCCGTTAGTTTTGTGTCACGTAGGAATTTCTTTGTTCCACAGTCGTGAAGACTTTTCTTCCTCAATCCGTTATTGAAATTTTATTTTTTATAATTTCATGTTGCTGTTTTTTATTCTGATATAGTCGTAAAAGCACTTTCCAGGAGGCAAACGAGAAGAAAAAAATGGAAGTATGAAGTATGAACGATAGCTTTAATCAGCACAATTCAATTTTTTAAATCAAGCCAATGAAAATAAAAAAAATTACTTAATTTTGTAGCGAAGAATACAATTTCAATAAAAGGTAGTTAGAGTAAGACATTGAATTATTTGCATCAGGTAACTATTTGTATTCAGCTTAAGAAATAAAATGCAATAAAAAATAAGTAACGTTAATGCAATTTCCATTATATATGTGTATAATTATAGAGTTGTAATACGCAGAAATATCTAAATATCGTCATTGATTATGTAACGTGACACTCCTCTCTCTTATGAGCTTCGACTCTCTTCTCATCTCTAAGCACATAAAAAGCATAAAGAAATAATTTTTAATGTAAGCTCTCTTTACCCATTCATTTATTTTTAGGTTTTCAGCTTAAAAATACATCCGGTCACATAAACTAACTACATAAAAGTTGTTTTAATAAAATCGAGATTAGAAGGAGAATCTCAGTTTAAATGCTGTCTCTCTTCACACGAATAAATAATTCTAAACTATTAATCACAATATTACCTTCTTTGTTAATTGCGCTTCAAAATAATCGATAAAAATAACTTCAGCTTACAAAAAAAACTCGGTCTAAAAGATTTTTAATTAGTTAATGTGGTTAACTGAACATTGCACAAAACAAAATCCTATAGATCCCAACTGAACAAATGATGTTTGACCAACATGTCCCGTACGCCATCTTTCAAAGGTTGAGATTGCTCTTTTTTGGGAGGTAATTCCCAATCAGGATTTAAATTAAATGCAAACTGAGACAGAACGCGCAATTCACACTTGATTTGAACCCAGCCCGGACTATTGACAAAACTCCATGGATGATACCTTAAAAAAATTTAAATTAAATCAAAATCATCTAGAAGTTTGGTTTCGTACGTAACAGAAAATTCAAGACTTGACAGCTTCATTTGTTTAAAAAAATTGAAATTTTGTACCATTTTTGGACTATTTCAAAGCACGAACAAAGAATTTCTAGCCAAAGATGCAAGACTTGCTCGTTTAAGCCGAAACATATAAGTGAACGAAGTTTCACGTCCATTTGAGCGTGGGCATTGTCGTGAGTAAGGTTGACCGATTGAACGCATCGATAAAGAAGCTGCAACAATTTTTGAAGAATTAACTTGCTTCTTCTGAATTCATCAGTTCATTAAATTCCGTCAGTAATTTATTAAATATGAACATCAGTAATATTTAGTTTAATTGATCCGAAAATGACAAGGAAAAAACATTTTAAAAAAATAACAAGATTTATTATCTGAAGGAACAGATTGTAAACTTTAATTTAAACTCGAATAATTGCAAATGAAACGCTTTCATTTGTTTTATTCTTGTATGTTTATATAAATTTAGGCCTTGAAATTCAAAACTTATTGATCAGACTAAACACAAAATGCCTCGGACCCGTTTCCTGTACTTAAAAAAATTTTTAAATTTGCAATATAGTTATAAAATTAAGTTATAACCTAATTAGTTAAAAAAACGAACCTCTTCTGGCGTTAAAACTTTCCCATCTTCATCTAACCGGTATGTTTTGCATAACACAAGTCTGCTATATACCGAATTAAAATCTCGTTCCACTTCTTTTGTTGCCGCTTCTTCAATAAACAACCAAGGGTGGCAAGGTCCTCCTGTGCAATACACAGTTTTCAATATTTACAAATTGAATTTTTAATTTTATTTTTATTATTATTTTCTATTTTAAATAAAATAAAAAAAATATGTATTACTTTTTTTTTCAAAAATTATGTGTACCCAATTATTAAAGTTTAAATATAACTCGTATCCTAATAATTAACACTATTTTAATATATTTTAAAATTACTGATTTCAGAAACAAATATGTTAAAATTTAAAGAAACAAAAAACAAAAATTTTTCATCTAGTTTCGCCAATCATATAAAAATCACAGTAATCTAAAGTTAAAAGTACATACCTAAAAAACTAGGCCTTTTCATTCCGTGCTCCAATACTTGCTTAATTACAGGGCAAAGTGAACCTCTAACCAAATCAGTTACAGCCTCGGAAACGCTGTCATCTCCAGCAGAAGAATATTGCTTACTTCTTTCATCTAATAATTCCACAAATTTGGCGGGAAACCAGCCCCTTAAACCATTAAGTTCACCAATCCAACAATGTTCATCTTTCTGGTTAATTACAGTTATGATATCATTTTTTCGAAAGCCCAGTTCATCGTCGTCATGACGTTCGAAATCTGCAACAAATATTTACGATAAGAGAGCTTTATATTCCGGTAATAAATATAAATAATACATACCATTAATCTCAATCAAGACTGGTATGATAATTAAACAAATCTTAATAATGAGTGGTATTTCATTTTGGTTGCAACATGCAATTCATATATATCACAAAAGTCCAAGAATCAACATAAACATATGATCTTGTCGAGAAAGATAATATTTACCTAATAAAGCCTTTGCTCTTCTTTTTTTATTTCTTGAAACATTTATGTAATTTTCATGATCCATCGCATGAGATTCCATGCTATAATCAGCATTTAAAACTACTTTATTTTGCTTTGGATCAAGGGATATGAAATGCCGAGCTATTTGAAGAACTGATTCCCTTAAATCTACTAATATCTCCGTATGTTTTATGTTTTTCAATTTTATATCTTCTTCATCATTTTCCTCGCCAAACAGCAAAACTTGAATCATTGATTTTGGCTTTCGCAAATGCCGCCTTAACATAATAATATATACATTATAGACATAAGATAACAAAGATTCATATATAACTTTATAAACTAAAACTTTCTGATTATTTTTTATGTAATATTAATATAAAAAATAAAATTTAATTTCAAAACGTTTTTACCTACTAAGATGTTGCTTGGGAAGATTCGGTACAGCTTCCGGATTACCAACAAGGGAACCTTGATCGGCCATAAGATACGCGAGATGTCTTCTTCTATGAGTTTCAATTATTGTATCAGTTAGCGTAGATGTTACTTCGAAGGACGTTTCAATCAGGAGTTCCAAATCATCCAATTCTCCAGGGATATCAGATAACAAATTAAAAATTTGTGCCGAATTTTTAGATTGTAATAACATAGGTTCTGAAAATAAACATGATATAACTGACATAATTTTTGATCAAGAACGGCACAGACAAGGATCAAGACTAACGCCTCGATATACCGATTTCAAGTTCGGGAAGTGTAACATGTTTGGGCTGAATTGATGAGAAGAAATAAATAAATACAGAACGTTGGGTTATCTGGCGGTAATCCTAACGACTGGCAGTCTAATAAAATTAACATGATATTTGAGGAATTTGCTTTGGTAAAAGCGTTGCCTTATGAGAGGCTATGACTTAAGATACAAAAGAAAATTATGTGTTTAAGACATCGATATGTACTGATTGCGAAAGCCTTATTTTTATTCAACTTTTCAAATATTAACTTTATTTTATAAACGAATAAATGTTCCTATTTGGAAATTAATAAATTCATTGTATCAAAAAAATTCTTACAAAATAACAGTTACAGTTAAACAATTCCTCACCTTTCAGCTTCAGCATTCCCAAAGTAATTTGAAATATAACTATTGAACCTTCAAAAAAAAATAAATCCCAAATTCTTAGAAGTATCTTCATATGAACTACAGAAGCAAATAATGTTAAAAACCAATTTAAGGTTATAAGGCTTAATTCAATATCATGATCTTTTAATAAAGCGTCGATATTTGGGAGATAATTTCCAATCAGAGATAATAAAACCCTTTGATCAGCCCTAATGCCAATTAAAGTTGAAGAATAATAAGACGCAGGTAGTAAATCCTCTACTATGGTAGCAAGCAACCAAAAAGCATCTTCTTCTTCCACAAATAAGAGAATTGATGCTGCAATAACACTAGTTCCTTGGCAATATCTAAAAATATTAAGAAAATAACAGTTCATAATTTATTATAGAATAAGAAACAATGTTTTTATTACTATCAAAAACTATCATACTATAATGATTTAAGAATATAAAATCTAATATCCTGAGTAGTCCTTTATGAATAAATAAAATGTACCTTAATAAAATTTTATTATCACTTGATTATAATTTAATAATATTTAATTATAGGATAGGTTTTAAATCAAGTATTCAATAGTTTAAAGTTTAATTTACCCAATATCAGGATAAAGCCATGCTATTGCTCTAAGTACCCTTCTAAGTCGAGGTATGCCAGTACTAGTCAAATGACTGAAACATACATTGCTAGGCATAGTTTTCAAAAGATCCTTCTCAATTTGTTTAGATGACATTAAGGAATCATTATTTGATATTTTAACAATTTCTTTATAATTTATATCTGATGAAATTTTCTTTTGCAATCCACCTGACATTCTCATCCAAAGTTGACATCTTAGGGAATGTGGTATTCCTTCTTTCACCATAGACTGCAATTTTTCTGTTTTAGGTAACTTAATATCTATATTATCCCATGAAAATTCTACCACTTCTCTGTTATGACTGAATTCTAAATGAGCTATCCATTGTAATCTGGAAAAGTTATTTTAATAAATATCAGAATGGTATGAATGTTAAATATGGCAATAAATTGTAAAAATTATTAATATAACACATTGTCTATTACACTTTTATATTTTGCCCTTTCTTCTCACTTTAAAAGTGGCATCATCAAGGATTTAACTTTTCTTGATGAGTTCAAGACATTTAAACAAAAATATATTTAAAAATCTATTTATTTATTATATCAAAAATATATTTAACCTGAAAAATAAATTTTAAAAAATTAATATTTGATATATTCATATTAATTGACTTGCCTCTGTTGAGGATTCTCTATAAATGGCATTGTCAGAATTTTGTTTGAAATTTGTTCCACACTTTCCTGTTCAATTTTAAAACCAAATTCATCATATTTGATATCTAATTCTGGGTCTGCATTTTGATTAAATTTATGTGCTTTTTGAGGTACCATAGACGTTATCAGTGCTGAAAATGGTCCTTGAGGAATCGGTGTATTATTATTTTTAAGTGAATAATCCTTTATGTTATCATTCTCAAAATAATCAGCACTTACTTCATCATCAGACACGGCTGTCTCTACTTTTTCCTGCAAATTGTAATATAAATAAAAATTAAAATTTAAAATTTAATTGTAATTCTTTTCACATAAATAACAGCGTAGAGGCATAAAATTTAAGATTATAAAAATTACATTATAATCTCCTTTTCCACCATATCCTTCGTAGACGCGATCACCAAATAAGGTTTTAGCAATTTCCATAGTCCAGTTTTAAAAGAATGTCATGAAGATTTCATGCTGGAATATTGGAGAATTTGATCGATTACAGATGTAAACAAGATTCCTTACTTCTGTACATATCGAAATATAATTTTTATGCTAAATAATCATGTTTGTATTCTTTTTTCCATCATTTTTGAACATCTCAGGTGTTCATGAACTGAAGCTTCTGTTTTTTTTGGCAACTAACATATTGGAAGCAAATAAATGAATTTATTTTTATATTGTACATAAAAATTTAGATCTATTGGAGCAATTGAGAAAATTAATGTTTTTGATTTAACATCTTGATAATCTGCTTAAAAAGTATAGTAGTATTAAAATTATAAACAAAAACTTTACATTCCACGTTAAAGAGTTGGCATCCTTGCGACACGACGATTATTTGAAGTATTAAAAATACACGTCATTAAATCCAACCGACAACTGGAAGTGAGAGTTGATTCACTAAAGGCTGTCGCAACTATTATTGACTTACGGTTGATTATTTGCTTTTTCGATTTACCCCTTTTTTACATCGAGTTTATTTCACCTGTCAGAAAAATAACAATTTTATAATTAATAAATTAAATTAGTTTTCGAGATTTAAGATGCACACGTCATGCTGTTAATGTTTACCAGTGAAAACAATGTTTGACATCTAACGCAACTCCCACAATATAAAATTCTATTTATAAAATGGCAAAAGCAAAAGCCTTTTATCTATTTTCATAATGTTGTCAAAATCTCATCTCAAGTTAGTCAAATATTTCTGGTGCTTGAATTTTGTCTTTTTAGCTTTTGTTGGGAATGTATTACTTCAAAAAGTAAAGAAAAGTTTACCTTTTTGTGGTCTCTTAGAATCCTCTAATAAGTGAGTAGAATCTGTCTAAAGTAGTATCAGTTAACCAAACGTTCCATTTGTACACAATATATCTTGAGAAACAAATAACGACCTTGACTTAACCAACATTCCATTGTTTTTAGCCTATTTTAATCACGCATGAAAGTGATTTTAAACTTTTTTAAATTCTGAAAATCAAAAAATTAAAAATTGTAATAAGTTGAGTTTTAAAAATGGCGATAACAATAGTATTAACTGGTTTTTCATGTTCATATTTGCAGGTTTATCTTTGTCAGTACATTGGATGGTAAAATCACAGCTTTAAATCCTGATAAACAAGGATCAGTTGTTTGGAGTGTACAGTTGGGTACTGAATCAATGCTGTCATGCAATATACATAAACTGGAGGTAAGGAATGTGACAATTAAAATCATGAATTTGATCTTGTTAATGTATGCATAAAAATTAATGTTATATTTCAGCTCACTAACTATGGTCATTTAGTGAGAATGATACCATCTCTCAGTGGTGGGTTATATAAATTTAATGGTGAAAGTATTGAAGCCATCCCTATCACTGTAGAACATTTACTTCAAGCTTCATTCAAATATTCTGATGATTTGGTTATCTCAGGTAAGTATTAATGTTTTTAAATGTATAATATTAGCACTTTGTTAGCATTTTTAAAGGAAAAATATCATGACCAATATTGTTTCGTTATTAGATTTTTAGCATCAAATTTAAATAATTTTTAAAAGCATTCTTCAATTTATGATTATTATATTTAAAGTAATAAGTAACTCCAATTGGAAATAATTTAGTTCTGCTTAGATGTTTAATTCATGTATAAAATTTTATTTCTTAAGTTTATTGGTTTACAAATTGTGATTATAAAGAAAAAAAGATAGTTTTTACTACTCTTTTCATTTCAGGTGGAAAAGAGAGCCAGACATTTGGAGTTGCAGTGCAGTCTGGAAAAATATTATATGAATGTTCTATGAAAGGATGTGAAAATTCTTCAAAGTTTAATAATGTAGGAGATATTTTGGTTGTTCAGCGGCTAGGTCAAACAATACGTGCCATTGAGCCTCGAACTGGTAGTGAGAGATGGAATTTTAGTGTGGCTCAACATGATCTGAAGTTACTATCTGATTGCCATGATCACCAACAAACAGAACAAAACTTTAAATTGAGTGTCATAGTACCTGAAGGTTTAATATATGCCATGGACATCAATGATAAAAGCAAATTAATTTGGCAACATAGGGTTGGTAGTCTACTAAACTTCTTTAAACTAAGTCTGCTTCAATTTTTAGTCAGTTAGCCAGATTCTTATAGTTACATTTTATGTAAGCAGATATTCATTAGTTTAAAAATAATGTGATTGACAAGGTGTTTGGTTTTCTTCCACTTTTAGAAAGGAAATATATTTGATATTGAATGTGATTATAAAAATATTGGAAATGAAATTCAGTGTGCTAATAAAATTAAAATTTAATTGTTAATGCTTCCATTATTTGAATTGCATCATTAAAAAAATAAATTAATTTTTTTATTTCTTCATAAATTAAATTCAGCTATTAAAGTTATAATAATTTTGTCTATTTTAGTTTGACGCACCTATCACAGGCGCATGGCAAATTCATAAAGGAAAACTCTTTATGATTGATCTTTTTAGCAATTTTCAACCTCAAAATTTGGATATGGTTATATCCCCAACCCTCTATGTTGGAATGCATGACAAGCAGGTACAGTCTACAATTTGTTTATGGTGGTACTTTATTAATAGTTCAGTTGAACTTATTGTTCAAATTTTCTACCTTAATTTGCAGTTATATATTCAAGAAAGTGTATTGATGCAGAAAAAGAGACAGGAAATTTCATCTAAAATCGGACAAAATTTAATTTCCAATGATAATAATGAACTTAGCATACCTTGGAAACCAATTGCAGCAAAACAAAATGTTGCAGGATTAATAGAAGGAAAATTTTATAACAAAGATGAAGTTCTTGATGAAATAACTCAAAGACAAACCACCGCACTTTCAGTACTATATGCTTCCTCTTATGTCGATGGTAATGGTTTCTATCTTTATCCAGAGGAACGGCCGAATGAATTAGAAAAAAATTTAAATTATATCGCTATAAATAATGACGATGATCAGCAAATGTCTGAAATTCAAGATGATAAGAATACCGAAGATACCTCCGTTCAAATCGTTATAGTATCTTTGTGGTATTGGTGGAAGGAAGTGGTTGTTATAAGTTTTACTACAGCCATCCTTTTCAATATTATGTTTACCAGGAGATTTTTCTATAGACAAACAAAAAATTTGCAATTTGATGTTGATGACACAATATCACCTATGAAAGTAAAAAATAGTGATTCAGGAATCGATGTAAATATTGAAAAAATAAATGATGGTACTGAATCTCGGGCGTCTCAAGAGTATGTATCGAGGTATTTGACTGATTTCGAACCTGTTACATGTTTAGGAAGAGGAGGGTTTGGAGTCGTTTTTGAAGCGAAAAATAAAATTGATGAATGTCATTATGCAATTAAAAGAATTGTTTTACCTGTTTCCCAAGAATCCAGGGATAGAGTGATGAGAGAAGTGAAGGCTTTAGCAAAACTAGATCACCATCACATAGTTAGATATTTTAATGCTTGGACTGAATGCCCGCCTCCTGAATGGCAAGAAAATTTTGACAAATTGTGGATTGACTCGTACGTATAAATGAGAATTGTAATATTTCGAATAGTTCGATATTTTCAGTGGTCAAATAGAATTTTTTCTCTTAACTATTTTCTCTTTTCAGAAGCTTGGATTTGTCATCTGGCACGGAAATAACTTCTGATCATACAACTAACATTCCTAAAATTTCGTCAATAAATTCATCAAACTCTGATTTCAACTCTTCTCGTTTTCAAAATAAGAACTTTAACGATTTAAATAATACATTCAATTTACCTTCAAAAGGGACCAAGACTAATGATTCTTTTATTGTATTTGAAGAACGTTCTGAAAATGAAAGTGATAATAGTAAAGTTAAAGTTATGAATACAAAAGAAAGTGTGATTGTTGTTGGTTCAGATTCAGAGGAATTGGATAAAGAAAATTACTATGACTCTTTGAAAACTAATTTTCAAAATAATTTTGTATTTGGTAAAAAACATTGTGCTTTATCATGCAACCGGGTTTATTTGTATATACAAATGCAATTGTGTCAGAAACAAAGTCTTAAAGATTGGTTAACTCTTAATGCAGATAGGGACTATAATTATGTTCTCAAAATTTTTGAGCAAATCCTTCAAGCAGTTGAACACGTTCATTTACAGGGTTTAATTCATCGCGATCTCAAGGTTTGTTTTCACTAAATGATGGAAGTTATATGTATTTATGACATATTTGTTGAGTAATTCTTCTCCAAAAGGGGGATAATGGTAATAAGGGGAATTTTCGGTTCCCGTCTTCAATAATTTTTTCCAGTTCTTAAGCTCAGTAGAGTGCATTGGAATTAACACTTAGCAGATTTAATATTTATAAATTAATTTTTTTTAGTTTAATATGTTGATGCTGAATTAAGAAAACAATCAAAATTTCATATTTTCAGCCATCTAACATCTTTTTTTCACTTGATAATGAAATAAAAGTTGGAGACTTTGGCTTGGTAACGGCGATGACTGAGGGAGAACAGTTGGTGTCTCCCTGCGAATGTGCTAAAATAAATTCTAAAACGGAAAGGCATACTGCCCAGGTTGGGACACAATTATACATGAGTCCGGAGCAGTTATCAGGGAAGCACTATAATTACAAAGTGGACATATATTCATTAGGATTGATTTTATTTGAACTTTTGGTACCGTTCAAGACACAAATGGAACGAATTCATGTTTTGGAAGATGTTAAGAAAGACAAATTTTCAGAAGACTTTAAAAAAAATTACAAAAAGGAGGTGATTTAACAATTAATTGTCATTTGTTTTCGGTATTTTATTTTCAAAGTTCACAGTTTGTTATTTCTGTCGTACAGTATGATCTTCTGCGATTGATGCTTTCCTATTCACCCGACGAGAGACCTACTACCTATGGAATCCGCGCTAGATTACCATTAAAGCAGGAAATAAGCGAACAATCTTGGCATTTCGATTTACCGAAGCGTCGACGTGGATCGTCTAAAACTTCGAGTACCTCCAGCAGCGAAGGCTCCTTTGAATAATTCCTATTAAGCATTTTTCTCAATTATAATTCCTATTAAGCATTTTCTCAATTGTAATTCCACAAATATAATATCTGTTTTAGTACATCTAGCTGAAAAACGTTAGATAAAACAACTTTGTGTTTATGCGAAAACTAAAGCAAGTATTTTATAACTTAAATAACTGATTCAAAAATTTTGTTCTGATTTTCGTACATTAATTTAGATTATTATATAAGTAATTTTATTTCACTTGAGTAAAGATTTTCAATTAACAATTTATTTTATATGGATCTCTAAATGAAAACAATATTCAGGGTATTGTAAGTGGAACAAAAAATGAAATAGAATAATTAAAAAAATAAAATAAATAAATTTAACATAGAGAAAAATTAAAATTCCCCTCTTAAATGAAAAAAGGCTTTTATTTATAGTTTTTTTCTTTTAAAATTGCAATCTTTAAATTATTCCATTTTATATCATGTTAATTTAGTGTTTTTTTTTGCTGATAAAACGGCTGGAAAAACTGCAAATAAACCGAAATTGGGGCGAAATCTAAAACTAAAAATTAAGTATAAAAATAATATCAAATAGTTCCAACTGTGATTCAACCGTGAAGTTACGGTTCGTCTTTTGACAAATGATAGTGACAAACTACGAATTTGTATTTTATAGTAAATATTAAGCATTTATAAATTTAAAAAAAAACAAAAATAATTATATTTTCTAATTAAAATTATATTTTGTGCAAACGAGATTTCTTTA